>JANHZT010000003.1:230819-245210 GCA_032468215.1 Stegonotus admiraltiensis
AACAGCTCACTGATGGTGGCCCTTTAGTTCATTGTTGAGTGCAATTATAACTCTGGGATAAAAACTATTCAGAAAACATGTGGTCTGAGTTTTTATTGTTCTGTATCTTCTACCAGAAGGCAACAGTCCAAAAAGATTGTAAGATAATACTTAAAAAGAGGATGCACTGGATAATAAAAATTATAATAAAAGCAAATATGTTTTAATTAAATAAAGATATCCTGGGGATGGATGGATGGATGAATGGATGGAGGAAGGGAAGGAGGGAGGGAGGGAGTATGTGAACATTTTAAATATTAGCAGAAGATGCAAACTAATGTCACTTTTGAATCTAGGTTAGTTCCTGGTAAGTTCTAGGCAGTTCAGTTTGCAATGGAAGTAGTTTGTCCTTGCCTTCTTTAGCGTTTTTTTCCCCTACTTCCTGTCTGTCCTACAATTATAGACTTCCCAAAGAGTCTAACTACCCATCCACCCTTTCTTCATCTGGACTCTTGAAATGATTCCCCCCCCAAATACCACAAATATTACTCCTTATGATTTTTCACCACCTTTTTTTAATTGCTCTGTTACATGCACTGTTATTAATTTATACATGCAAATTATCTACCTCTTTCCATTTACCTCTCTTCTGGGAGACATTCTTTAGTTCTAGTCCCCAAAGTCATTTCAGATAGCAAATATACTTGTTTTGACACTCGTTTCTGTTCTTTTAATTTAAGTAAAAAGAATACTTACATTACTTTGTTGCACATAATGCTGTAACTTAACTGTCATTCTTAAAAATACACCAGTGAATACATTAGTGATCCAATGAAATGCTTACGTTTCTTTTGTTTCTTTCATATGTATCAAATTGAAAGGGAGGAATATTAGATTTGCCCTTAAAAAAAAAACATAGGAATATATTCGTCTGATTCTGAAAACTGTAGAGAATTGCACTTCTAGGTTTTTTAAAACTCTAACAAGAGGAGTTTAAAAAAAGAAAGAAAGAAATTGAGGACACTAGTCAAAATATAAAAGTACTGTGCTATGAATTTTTGTAAGAGCAGAATGGGGGAAGGAAATACCCTTTTTTTAAAAAAAAATGGGAGCATAAAACATGGTAACATTTTACAAATATATGGGCTAGTTAAAGATTTGCTTCAAATACTGTATATTTTAAAGTCTGTCTCATTTCCACCAGCCTTTATAAATCAGGTTCTTTCCTTATCTCTATTGATGGATTGAAAATGCAACAACAGAAATTCACCTGGCCTTCAAGCAAACAAAATGCCATTAAGCCTCTGTATAAAAAGCCAAGCAGTGCTGCAAATGTGTCGGTTTGTGAGGGGGGATATTCTAGTATTTCACCATGCTAAGTGCAATCCCTCTCTGTCCTCACCCATTCCACAGATATTTCAAGTCCAGAAGAATGCATGGTGGACCTAAAACTGCCTTATAAAATCAGGCAGTAGAATACAATGGATATTTAAGAATATACCCAGCCCCAGAATCATATCCCGAAGAATTTCTTTGATTGCATTTCTCCAGCTTGGTATATTTTACATTATACAGTAATTGGGCCTGTTGACAAAATCACCCTATTTTTTTTTTTATCAATGTAACACAGACAATTGATTCTGGATATTGGATATCAGGTTGCAGCAGCCAATTAATATTTTAATCTGTTTTATTTAGAGCAAGAACAAGAGTTTCTGTCTGAAGCTTCAAAATACTGTGAGCAACTTTCAGTCTTACACCTGTTGGCTTGGTTGCTAAACTATTTCTTTTCCTCCCCTTTAAACAATAAAATGGAGTGGCCCTGAGAATTAATATAAAAATCTTCTTGCAAAAAAGAAACAGATTGAGGGAATTGTGAGATATTATATTCAGCATTCTATCGGGTACTATAATATTGCTCACCTGGTTAATATAGTAAAGTGGTTATTTAGTGGTTGGTATTCATTGAGTGGTGTGGTTGTCCTTCAGAGTTTGAGTGGATCACACAGTTCTGTAACCTGGAGATCTCCAGTTGTACTGGAGAATTCTCGGTACGGATGGCTGTGCTAAAAATAAATACACTCAAAACACATCTGATTTTTTTGAAAATTGCTTTAGCGCATTTGAGACAACTTTCAAAGCATGTGCCTTCTCAGTTCTGCACTGACAACAGTATTGCAAACATGATAGAGTATCATCAACATATGGCAGAATGCTGTTATTTCTGACAAACTGCAACAATTTTAAACCATAATACTATCTTAAGCAGTGGAGTCTGTAAGGAAAGAGGCAAGTGATGCCGTGCACATCATGACATCATCTCACAAACAAAGCTGCATTAGATGTGATGGCCTAATTGCATAATCCTGTAATTTGTGCACCGGTCTTCATTTTGACATCACCAAGGCTTGCTCCAGCCTCAACTGAATAATTTATTTGCTAGGGTGTAGCATGCATTGTAGTTTAAATGTGCTCACAAATATAGAGAAACAAGCAAATCTTCCTCAAAGGTGGTGGGAGGAGCAATGCAATAGGTAAGAACTAAATAAAAACCAAATAGAACTGAAGCAATTGAATCTGGGCAATTCGAAGTGGCAGCAGAGAAAAATCTTTTATCTGCTGGGGAAAAATGTTGATATATATTTTCCCTTTTGAAACAACTCATACCAGCATATAAACTAGACCTTTAAACAGTGTTTTCCAGTTTTCTATGACCTGAACATTCATTTTACTCAGTGGAGAATTTCATGAAAGTCAAAGCATCTACTATATTTTTTAAGTGCTGGTCAGTCTAGTATAAGATGTCACTTATATCAGCTTTATTGGCCAATGTGGACCGTCTTTGAAGAGGCAACTGCTTTCTGCAATATGGTTCCACTTTATTGTAGCAGACCAAAAGAGGAAAGGTGTTCCATTTTAGTGCAGTATCTGTGTGGAAAGCTTCGTTGTTCTTGTGGCCTGCTTGATCTCATTCTTCCTGATAGAGTAATGTAGAAGACAAAAAGATTATTTTGGAGAAGATCCAGATCCATGGCAAGAGTCTAGGGAGAAATAATACTTTTTGTAATAAAAAGCTGTCACAGGTTAATGCATATATTAACATCACTTGCTTGCAGGTTTTAAAAGAAGGTTTCTACTTTCTGTATACAAAATAATAAATAGGGAATGGAAAAAAACTGAGTGGGAATCTTTACCTGACTTAAATAAGCTAGTTTCCTTGCAAAACAAAGAAATGTCTTGCCAAAGAGCCCCCAAGGCTGATGAGTTGTCAACTCTAAAATTGCAGTAATCTTATCTCAAGTTTGATATTGGTTTGCTAGGAAAATCCCTCCTGGATGATGGCTTTGGCAGATCAATGACACAATAATTTGTAGCAAGCTACATCCCTAGTCTAAAGTGGGGGTGGGGGGTGGGGGGAGAGAATGTGAACTAGGTAATGAGATTAAGCTGGACTCAACAGGGACTTCCTTAAAACACACAAAACAAAATCAAAATGTCATCTTGATGTGTCAGGAAAAATTCAGGGAGTGAAGATTTCAGTGGATGTTATGTCAAAAAGCAGCTTTTAAATTTAAACAGCTTGAGGATTAATAAAGTCTGGGACAACAAGTCGTGACTATATCCATATATTTTATACACTGACAGATTTTTTAAAACTGACAGTAATGCCCGTAGGCTAGGGTGGAAGATTTCTCTGTAGGAAAAAAAGGAAAGAAAGAAAAACCTGAAACATTCCTGGTTTAGGGGTTTATAAATCAGCTAACACATCCCACTGAGTTGAAGGACTGTACGAAGTGCTGACTGCATCTCTTCCAGGCTCTTAGAAAGGGAGAGGCACCTCCAAAAAGAAGATATTTTAAAAAGGGAGATCAAGATGGTGACGATGGCTGTGCGACTGAACTCTTCTTTTATATGTGTCGTGCAATCACAATTATGTTGGCTGGAAAAACTGATATAAGGATCTGAGGGGAAGGGGTCCAAATAACACGCAGAACAAGAGAAATCCAACCCAACTTTATTAGTTTATTTATTACTGCAGCAATATAGAAGTACGCATCCAAGTATTTCTACACAGGGAGCACATTACCTGCTTGCAAAGGTGGGTTTCAGCCGGTTCTGACCAATTCTGGAGAACCGGTAGCAGAAATTTTGAGTAGTTCAGAGAACTGGTAGTAAAAATTCTCACTGGTCCCGCCCCCATCTATTCTCTGCCTCCCAAGTCCCAGCTGATCGGAAGGAAATGGGGATTTTGCAGTATCCTTCCCCTGGAGTGGGGTGGTAATGGAGATTTTACAGTATTTTTCTCCTGCCATGCCCACCAAGCCACACCCACCAAGCTATGCCACGCCCACCAAGCCACACCTACAGAACCGGTAGTAAAAAAAAT
Source organism: Stegonotus admiraltiensis (assembly GCA_032468215.1). Classification (NCBI taxonomy): domain Eukaryota; kingdom Metazoa; phylum Chordata; class Lepidosauria; order Squamata; family Colubridae; genus Stegonotus; species Stegonotus admiraltiensis. The sequence continues at coordinate 235,186 of JANHZT010000003.1, forward strand.
TTGAAACCCACCACTGCCTGCTTGTCACATCAACCTTTTATACAATATTCAAACAAAAATAGAAGGAAAATGATTGCTCAAAACCTGAGTGACATCTTGTCTATCCCATAATATATGAGTGGGAGGTTCAATTAAAATAAATTGTAGTAGAAGGAGATGTATTTTTAAGGATATTTTATTTTATTTATTTATTCATTTTGTCAAGCATATATAACATAACAGGTAAAAGTATAAACATAATTTGAATACATGAAAAGGGTAAGTAAAAAGGAATATTAGGACAGGGACGGTAAGCATGCTGGTGACTTACGCATACCTTAGAAGGTCTTTCTTTTTAGAAAGTCTTTCCTTAGACAGTAACAATAGTTCACCAGTTTACAGCCCAATCAGTTTTATCTGATTCTTCCTGTTACTCCTGAGGTTTATCTACTCAGAGGTATGCAACCTTGGGAACTTTAAGACTTGTGGACTTCAAATCCTATGCTAGCTGGGGAATTCTGGGAGTTGAAATCCACAAATCTTAAAGTTGCCAAGGTTGGGCACACCTGCTCTACTTGCTACTTAGTTTCATAATCACTTTTCTTCTCTGCAACAGCTGATATCCATCCATTAGCATTTTGACTATTTTAACACTGGCCTTTGCAGACACCCTTGGAAAAAAGAGCAAAGTACCTTATGGCAATCTGATGTGCAAATCTATAGCTGAAAAAATGGGAATAAGCAACACCAGTGGTCCAATAGTCACTGGGAAAGTGATAATAATGAGATAAGATACATAAGGTGACTGTCTCTGGCATTTCCAAAAAAAAATTGGTATGAAGTATCTCCTTTTTCCAGATTTGCTTAATAACATGAAAAATGGAGAATTTTTTGTGTTCGTTTTTGGTCAGTGTTGACTCCTTGTGACTGCCAGAATATGTCCCTGCAGTTTTCAGAAGTGGTTTGCCATTGTCTGCTTCCTAGAAACAAGAGACAACGACTGGCCAAATGTTACCTAGCTGGCTTGGTGCTTAAGGCAGGATTATAACTCACAGTCTCCTATTTTCTACCCTGCTGCCTTAGCCACTACCCCAAACTGGCTATGCCAATTTAACTTGAAATACTTGGTAGTGGTTACATGATGGCTGTATGAAGGAGTAGGCTGAGCTGTAGCTTCATCTCACAAAAGCATGAAATTTTCTGGAATGGGAACAAAAATGACTTACAAAAACTCCATAATATTCCTGAGCCATCTGGAAAGAAGCTGAATTGTAAATGTTTCTACGCTGTTAGACATAATATCGACCCTATCTCTGTCATTCTCATCATCATCACCTCTGGAAATTTGGCAAGCTTTCAGTAGAAAACAACCCTTTTTGTTTTTGTTTTTTTTACTAGAATGGAGAACATTCCAACTATATTACAGCTCAGCTTGCAACCTCCTGAATTAATCCAATTTGAGAAATCTTCCAAAACTGGCATTGAATATTCTGTTCCTGTCTTCTTCTTTCTTCTGAAGGACAGACGCATAAAAATGCAAACACCTGTTTGTGAGAAATGTATTAAAAATCTGCAATTTGTGAACAAGTCAGAGTACTTACCTAAAAAAGGAATGATTGTTTTAAGGAAATGCACGGAACAAAGAATTATATGAAAAAAAAATAAAACCATTCTTCAGTTTATATAACAACCACATGCATTGTTGGAAAAGAAGGATACAGAAAGCCATGAAGCCTTTAAAAATTCCATTAAAACTCCCCCTCCCCATAAATTGAAATATTGCTTTATTAATATGGATAGTAAAATAGACTACATTTTTAATTTATTTATTTGTTTTTTTGTTTGTTTGTCAAACATGTACAAGATAACAAGTATAGGTATGAACATAAAAATAAAGGAAATAAATACAAATAAATAGGGACAGTAAGACAGGGACGGTAGGCATACTTCTGTGCTTATGCACGCCCCCTTTACGGACCTCTTAAGAAGGGAGTGAGGTCCACGGTAAACAGTTTGAAGTTGAAACTGTGAGGGTTTGAGGCTGTAACAACAGAGTTGGGTAGAGCATTCCAGGCATTGACCACTCTGTTGCTGAAATCGTATTTCCTGCAATCGAGTTTGAAGCAGTTTACCTTGAGTTTGTATTGATTGTTTGCCCATGTACTATTGTGGTTAAAACTGAAGAAGTTGTTGATGGGCAAGACATTGTAGCAGACAATTTTGCGTTCTATCCTTAAATCAGACTGCAGGCAGCGCAATTCCAGATTGTCCAAGCCCAAAATTTTAAGCCTGGTGGCATAGGGAATTCTATTGTGGGTAGAGGAGAGGAGTACTCTTCTTGTGAAATAACTCTGAACCCAGTCAATCATGTTAATGTCTGAAATACAGTGTAGGTTCCAGGCGGATGAGCTGTATTCAAGAATTGGCCTAGCAAAGGTTTTGTATGCATTAGTTAGTAATACAATATTACTGCAGAAGAAACTTTGCAAAGTTAGGTTAACAACACTTAGTGCCTTTTTGGCAATGCTGTTACAGTGAGCTCTGGTTCTTAGATCAGAAGTAGGTTTCAGCAGGTTCTGACCAGTTCTGGAGAATCGGTAGCAGAAATTTTGAGTAGTTTGGAGAACCGGTAAATACCACCTCTCACTGGCCCCACCCCCATCTATTCTCTGCCTCCCGAGTCCCAGCAAATGGGGATGTTGCAGTAAGCTTCCCCTGACATGCCCACCAAGCCACGCCCACAGAACCGGTAGTAAAAAAGTTTGAAACCTACCACTGGCTTAGATCGTTTGAGATGAGTACTCCTAAATCCTTGACAGAGTGATGGTAGTCAACAAGATTGTTTCCACCCAACTTGTGTTTGGTGTTCAGATTTTTATTACCAATGTGTAGGACAGAACATTTATTAGTAGAAATTTGGAGTCGCCAATTGCGTGACCATTCTGACACATAGTCAAGATTGCTTTGTAGGGCAGCAGCATTGTTAGTGGTGTTAAATAATCAATTATTAATTATTTAATAAATAAGTAATGATTATATCTCTGTTCCTTAAAAAAACTAAGGAAGTTTGCAATTGTTACATATGGTAATAATTGCTGTATGTTGGGGGAAGAGGTCATTTAAAGTGTATTAGCCATTTTGCCAATTCATTGCAATAAACTATCTTTTACAAGCTTTTAAAGAATATTTAAAGACTATTTTCAGAGAAAAATGTTTGGGCATGAATAGTTATCTTGGGTGTGACTATTTCTAATCTCTAATTTGTTTTTTTTCTAGCCAGCAGAATCTGGAGTCCCTTCTAATTCTAAAAATGGATGGAAAGATTTTCTAATCTTAACTCCATCCATATATCTTGCTCCACCTACCTGTATCTAAATTCAGCCCATTTCAGATCATTAGTCCATGCACTGTGGATTATGCATATGGTCCTTCTCCAACAAACAGCTGTCTTCCTATCACATTTTCATCCCTTAATGGCTGTTGCGACCTGGGAGAAGGTAGTTTCAGACCTCACTGACAGTTTTCCTCTTTCAAGGGTTCCCCAATAAAGATATTTTAATTTCCCCCTGACTGAACATCCTAATATCTCATTGGATTTCCCTTAGTCTTTCTACTGATGATTTTTTTCTTTGGCACAGATTTAGAGGGAGAAAAAATAAATGCCTTGGATCCTATAAGGTCACTCACAATCACAAATTGAGAATTCCTAGTACAATCAATACAAAATAAAGTACATCACTTTGCAAGCATAAGAATATACCATATTTTTCAGAGTATAAGACGCACCAGAGTATAAGACGAACCTTAGTTTTTGGGGAGGAAAATAAGAAAAAAGCTGATTGGCAGTTGGATCAGCCTCTCGGAATACCCCAATAGCTATTCCCAGAAGTAAATTTTAGCAACAGGTTCCTTGGTTGTGAGCTCTGTGCCTTGCTTTTTTTTTTTTTTGCTTTTTTTTCTGCTTCTGAAACTTCTGAAACTCTGTTTCAGAAAAAAGCTTTTTTTCCTGCCTCTGAAAGCCTCCGAAACAGAGCTTTAGAAAAAAAAGCTTCTGAAGCTCTGTTTGGGTTGTTGTTTTTTTCCTGAAGCTTCAATTCTGATGCTTTTTTCAGCCTCTGAAACTTCTGTTTGAGAAGCTGGGTGGGGCTACATTCGGAGTATAAGGCGCACCAAGATTTTCACCCTCTTTTTTGAGGGAAAAAGGTGTGTCTTATACTCTGAAAAATATGGTAGTTTTAATGCCTATATTCAGCATTAATTGCAAACAGAATGGCTGGAAGATCATCTGGGCCACCCAGGATATTATTAGGCATAGTCTCTTCCATTTCTTTTTCTTCTGCAATAAACTTAAGAGAAAGTAGAAAAAAATAAGTACTATATAAAAACCAACCTCTCTAGAAAGACTGACAGTTACTTTGCCCAGTCAAGCAAAACATTCCACATCTTGTGTCAGTAATCTAAGTAATGAATCCAAAATTTAGAGTTGGTTGAAATACCAGACAATCCTGTAGCTGAATAACAAAGTTGCTGATTAGCTTTACTTTAACTCTGCATCATATAGAAAAGGTTCATGTGGGAAAGGTTCATGTTTGGTTGTTTATTTTAGAAATTAAGAATTCAGCCTCTCTGTATAGGGCCAATTGGTCAGATGCTTCATGTGGCACTCTTTTAACATTTGATAATCTAGAGATCTGTTTCAGGGCCATTTGTAATTTTAAAACAAAATTAAAAATGTCTGATCTTCTAGGAATTCCACTTTTGTAGCTTTTGTCTGGGCGCTCGAAAAGCACATTTTAGTGACAGGCAACATTTTACTTAGGCAACAATCATTTTGCCATGTGCAAAGAGGGACAGGATCTATTTACATCTTGCAGGGAAAGAGGAATTCTTTATCTCATAATAGTCACCTATCGTGTTCTTTGTAATCATGGGTTTATTCATCTAAATCGGTTTCTGCAGAAAACCCCCCAAAATGTTTAACCTCTGGTTCAGTGATCCTGGCCATGTTATCATGTTCAAATTTCTTCCCAAATTGTAACTGTCTATAAAAGTCCTGATTTAGAGTGCTTAAATTTATCGTGCTGAAGACAGCATAAAAAGAAAGGACGGTATTTAGATAACACACACTTTTTTTCATCTGAAATATTACATTTACCCCTTTTTTAAAAAAAGAAAGAAAAGCAAATTAGTATTACTTACTTTGGAATGTTCTTCTAGGAAGCTAGCCAGATGTTTATTACTACAGAAGGCTGGAATTCTGGCCTAAGGAAAAAAAGGAAAGATAATTACCTGTTTCAAAGCTCTAGTTCTACTTATTCACAGTCTCGTCTCTGCAATTTTCAGACAGGCAGTCATGACAATACATGTGATTCTGTCTCAGATTTCTATTTGACTTTAGGCAAATGAATATTCATACCTAATTCTTTAAACTCCAGCTAACCAAAGAATGAAGACCTTCAATATTGCCAGTTGTTTCGCTTTTTCTCTTGGACAGTAGCATTTATGCAAATATATTATTCATTGGAGATAGGTATAAATGCCCAGAGGATCCAAGTCCCAATTCTGTTGCATGTGTGCAGTGTGAATGGATTCATTTTTATTTATTTATTTAAATTTATCAGATAAATATATGTAGAAAAATGGATGGGGCTTCAATCGCAATAGCACATCCATCATCTTTCAAATATTGATCCCTCATCTAGGACTTTGGGTTGTGATATGGGATGCACATTTCATCATTTATCCCATACCCTTTTGTCCACCAAGATTGTCTAAAAACACATCTCCCTTTGTATATAAGCACAAACAAAGCCAGCTCAATTTTACTCACATAAATATCAGCTATGCTTCCTCATGTTCTTTTCACAATTTATAAGCAGTTCTAGGGAAATTGAAACTTCATAAATTGTCTTTTGAGTTGGTCTCATAAATTTAACAATTTGAAATTGTCAAAATAGTGAATCAGTAGTGAGTGGCCTTCCAGAAATATGGCTCTCCCAGTATAAAATGCTCTCAGGATTAAAACATTTAAATAATATTACTACCACACATAGTTAATGGATGGCATATAAATGTTGAACGTTAGGGTATATATGCATGAATTAAAGAAATAATAAAGCCCTAAACTTTTCAATAGTTATAAAAATATAACCAGAAGCTAATGAGTGACTTGAAGCAATTTGTACTGTGCATTGTCATTAACAAAATTAATGAAGTATTTTAAATTTGCTTAAGATTAATAATTATCAAGTAACAATATCAATTTCCTTCAAGAACAATGCTTTTTATCACCTGATATATTGAAAAACTAGATTTTTTTTTATTTTTTCCTTGATAATTGTAATTCTTTTCTGTTCCTTGGAGAAATCTGAAATGATTTCCACAGTACAATTTTATTATTACTATTTAAACCTAAAATAACATAATGGAAATTATCTAGCTGCCTTTCTCTACTTAGGAGGTTTGTATAGTTGTTTTATTATGCATATGAAAGTGGCTTTGCTCCAAACATGGAAAATTTGACAAAGTTTAAAATTTACAGCCAACTTCTAATTCAACCTCATATAGCTTTTTATAAGCTTTTAAGCTTTCTTTATGTATATAGGTATGCATATTCAGTATTCTGATACCATCTGCATATTAATAAAACTTATTTTTATTTTTTGTTTAATTCCTCTTGGTGATATTTTTCTTAAGATATATTTAACATTGTTGAAGAAATAAATTAGATATTGATGTTTGAAACTTAAAACTTGTGCTTTAATCAGATCCTTGTATTTATCCATGGTCCTCTACCTTAGTAAATTTACTGTAGCCTTAGTATACCTCTACATTTTACTTTAGAGTGGATCAGAAATACTTACAATGATGTGGGTTTTATCTTTTCCTTCCATCTCATTTTCTCTTTAAAATTGTTTCAATTTCTTCATTATGGAGGAAATTATATCTGACCAAACTGCAGATGTACTTGTGAGTCACATTTTCTGAATTATTATTTAGACAAATGAGATATGAAATAATATGCAATGCTTATTACTGGGAACACAGCTAGCATATATTTTTCTGTTCCAGAGCATTGTGCTCTGGAAAGCAAAGAGCAAATATGATTGAACGCAACTTACAGAGCACTGAAGGGCCTATGCTGTAAAAATGAAAAAGAAGAAAAAAACAAGTTTTTTAAAACTGCTTATTCATTGGCTGAAAATCTTTATAGAGTTATTCTGAAGGATGCAGGGCCAACCCAACCCAACAGATTTTCAGAAGATCTCTTAATGCCATTGGCAACATATAAAGGCACTCTGGAACTTTTTGTAAACAAAATCGTATTTGTCTAGAAGTGGATTCACCATTACTGTTGCTGGTAAGGAGAAAGCCAGAATAGCTTGCCTTGATTCATGGACAAGAGTGTTTTTTGACACTATAGTATCTTTGAATGCTCACAAGTAATCGATTTCACTTACTTTCGTTACCGATTTGGAACTGTGAGCGCGTGCGTGGGGGGCGCTTCTGCATGCACAGAGCGTCCGTGATGATGTCTAGATGAGTGGGCGGAGCTTCCCACTGCTGCCACTACCAATTCACTTGAACCGGGGCGAACCGGTAGAAACCCACCACTGTGGGTTGTCAGGGCAGTGGAGGGAAGTATCTATGAATACACTACTTGTTGGATTATATCTTGAAGAGATCTAGTCTGGGTACCCTTACCCATGAATCTGTTATTCCCATTTTATATTATTTGATGGACTTCATATAGGGATGTTCCTTGTATGGGGGAAGGGGATGGGGGGCACAGAAATTACAGAATGTGGGAATCAGATTTTTTTGGGAGGGAGGGATCCTAATTCAAGAGGCATGTGGCAGCTTTTCTGGTTAAACTGCACTCAATCCCAGTATATTTCTGAGTCAAATTTAAGGTGAATATTATTAAATATAAACCAGATTGTTTGAGTCAAACCTATTTAAAGGAATGACATCTCAAGAACTATGATCTTTGCTGACCCAGAACGGGAATTGCCTGAAACATATCAGGTCCAGGACATGTTTATACTTATTACTTTATTTAATTCCCACTTTTCATTTTTTGCTTTAGCTGGTTTTGTTTGTTGGTGAAAAGCTGTAATAAAACTGAATGGAATGGAACTGGGTTTCTCATTCATTCATGGCCCAGTATAATGGAATGGCTTCAGGCAGGGGCATCTATTCCAAATATATACAATTATCTGCCTGAAGAATTGCTCACCAACTTCAGAATACCTTCTCTACCAGATCTGATGGGGTGGCAGATATTGGGGAGAGGCAGTTCTTCAGACAACGGGCCCAATCCAAAGGAACCCAATCCAAAGACTCAACCTCTCCCTTATTAATGGAGTTTGTTCTAGCTTTCCTAATTCTTGAGGCTAGTCCTCTCTCTTCTTCTCACAGAATTATCCTTTTTTCATTTCTGTAGATGTGTATTTTCAAAATACAACCTTCCAAAAGGTTGAGATATGTATTTTAAAATTGTTGTTGATAAAGAATGACCAGATCTTTTTTCTTACCTTCTAAAAGTTCAGTGTCTACAGAATTCTTGAAGTTGGATATCAACAAAGCTGTAGGACAAAGGCAAACAATTGGTTTAAATGGCAATGTGATATTTTTCTCTTTGTTTCATTTCAGTAGGTTTTTTTATTGGCTGTAGTTGCTGTACTCCAAGCTGCAGTTATTTTATAAAGAAATATAATCAGATTCATGTGATATTACATATCCTTAAAGTTTTCCATGGGGTCGCGATGGGTTGGACACAACTTTGCAACTAACAACAACAAAAAGTTTTCCATTTCAATAAAATAATTAAGATATCCATCCTATCCAAGAAACTAATAGGAGCCATGCTACTACATATTACACAAAAAGATTAAGAAAGGAATTATGAAAAAATAGGCAAGTAAATATGTTTAGCAGAGATTTTTGCCACATTCACAATATTCTGGTTTGTGAATATTTGGAGGCAAAATGAGCTATTCTTTTTCTTTTAAAAAGCCTTAGAAAAAGTTGAAATCAGCAGTGGTAAAGAACTAGAAGAGAGTTGGATCCATTTCTTGATCTTTAAAATAAAATGCAACAAGAACAACTAAAGGCAGGGAATCATATATTCCAAAACTAACAGAGAGTAATCAGCCAGTTAATGCTTTCAGTCACAGGAAAATGTGTTTCAAACCAAATGTGTTTTCATGAGGAAAATAAGCAAGGACAGTGTCCAGAAGAATATATTCAGGCATTGCCCAGACATTTTGTCGCCAGTTGTTTAACCATGGTTAAGAGGCTGAGGGTAGATGATTTCTTTTCTCTTCTTCAGATTTATCCTTCCATTATTATTTTTTTTACTTAGGTGCCATTTCACATGCTGCAATACAAACACAGTTAATCCTAATTATGATCCCACTAAACTCAGGAACTGAAATAATTATACTTTTTAATAATTTTTATTAAAGGATTTCAGAATCTAGTTTGCCCTTTTTTTTAGTTCAGCCGATGAAAACTGATTCAAAACACTGGTTATGTTGCAATAGACTTCATTATCCAGTTTATTATTTTCAGGACAAAACACTTCATTTCTGTCATCTACATTATCTTCCGTTTTGAATAAGAATGATTCAGATAAATTGCAAACATTAAAAAAGTGTTTTAATTCCAGTAAACAAATTTGTATGTGGCATTTGCAAAGAAGGAAACATGACCTGGTTATAGTATCTTATAGGGTCTTTTGTATCACAGTTTACACTGTCTTTCCATTCCTAAATCCTTCACAACCAGGCTGCATATTCCTTTCTTAGAAGAATTGAGTCACAACAGATACTGCCAAGCAGCTGGGAGATATGGTGAAGAAAGAACAAAACTGATAGAAAAACAGATTTGGCATTTTTATCCATCTATTGAGTCCTTCCCAAGGACCTGAAATAGGCTGATTATTATTTATGATTACCGTATTTTTTGGGGTATAAGATGCAGCTGAGTGTTTGGAGAGGAAAATGGGGGGGGGGGCATCTGCCTACCAGGTATTCATATGG
>JANHZT010000003.1:324092-334111 GCA_032468215.1 Stegonotus admiraltiensis
TCCCCCCGCTTTTGGCACGCGATGGCAAAAAGGTTAGCCATCACTGACCTAGACTATCAATAAGTGTTGTATCTTTTTATTCTTGATGAATATATTTTATTCTCCTTATGTGCACTGAGAGCATATACACCTAAGACAAATTCCTTGTGTGTCTAATCACACTTGGCCAATAAAGAATTCTATTATATTCTATAATATAAGTACCTAATTGTGTCATTGTGATGATGTCATGAGGCATGTTTCATCATTTTGACATCAACAGCAAAAGATGTCTATGAAAGCATTTCTGTTTGTCAGGGAAAATAAAATGAGTAACTGCAAGTTATACATAAATGTAAAAAACTAGAGCCTTTTGCGTACTTTGGTAGAATGTTTACTAAAGATAGGAAAATGAACAGATACATTTTAAGACATGCTCTGTTGGTAGAAAACTAATGAATAGTACATGGAATCATTTCAAACAAGCAAAAATGGCTGTTAATTAAAATATACTTTTGCCCTCTTTGTTAGGTGGGAGGTAGGCATGTCAGGAGAAACAGATTAACAGTAATTTAATACAGTGAGAATGGGTTTTAAAAATGGGGTGGTAAAACAAGAAAAGATTGTGGCAAGAATAACCGGGTGCTGAATGAATGTGGATTGAATTAAAAAAAATGAATTAGTGAGAGGTGACAACACATATTGAGAAGTTGGTTTTATACAGAGAATTAACGAGGATTGAATTGCAAAGCAAATACAGTATATAAAGGAAGAGTGAATGGATAAAGAGGAAGAGGAAGGAAAGTTGTGGTTGGATGGAGTTGATGAGAGAGAACTGAGAAGTTCAGTATGCAAAAGCAATGCATGCAATGGGTAATGAGTATGTTGGAAACAAGGCTGGTTTGCAAAAATGTAAAAATACGGAAAGGTACACGAAAGGTGTTGATGTTTTACCACTGATTCCTTTTTTTCCTCCTGCTTCATGCCTTATTTTTTGCTTTACTACTTCTCACTTCTTTTCTGTGCTCTGCATAATGTTGCTAACCTGACGGATAGATATTTAAGTATGTATTAAAAATTCATATACAGTATCATTGTTTTTCTCCTCTCTGTGAAACAGTGTTTATTGGTTATAATTAACTTGACTTTTATTTATATATATGAACACTGCTTAGATGAAGTTCTGTTTTCCATTTACTGATGGCTTTCAGTAATTTGCAAATGATGGGAACAGGTTTGTATTTCTAAATATGCAGGATGAACAATAATTTGCTCTAATTTCTCAGCCAGCTTGGAAGAACTTCATAGGAACTGATTTGCATTGATGCAGATCAGAAACAGAATTCATCTAAGACTGACTTGGTACAGATATAAGTTGAAAATGCATGTTTACACATGCGCACCTCTTCTGGATTTTTTTTTTTACTATCTTGTTCTATCGTGTACTATCTTAGAAACTCAAAAGTCTGTAACCATTTTATAACCTACAATTATCTAATCTTTAAAAGGTGTGCCTTTGGGGTAATAATAGTAAGAACAACAACATTTTGTAATGTTGTAACCATGTTTCCCATTATTAATTCTTTATATATTGTTGATTCTTAGACATTCCAAGCAGGAAAGAAATACACTGAAATCATAATCACCTCAATATGAAATTTAGAAATGTTAAAACAGTGTAATACTTCTGAAACATTTGCTCACTACATTGATTTCATTATGCATATTGAGCAATGATACACAATTTGATTTTTAAAATGTTGGTACCAACGGGTTTAACGTTTAATGTCAATGAAAAAACAAATGATAAAATTACAGGCAACAGTAATTTTGTAGTCCAATGATTTCATTTTAGAGCTGACATTAATAGCTATCTCTTAAATCAGTGTTATTCAATACAACCAAACTTTATAAAATGATCAGATTAATGGTACGAGTCCACCTTTATTCATATGGTAATATCTGTAATGTAATTAATATTCTATTCTTAATATATTTCTTCACAGATTATTTGCCTAATTTCATTATATTAATCTGTTTTGCCTTTTCAAGTTCAAAAATGTAAAAGTCACAATTGTCATACACAAAAAAGAACTGCTGATGAAGGAAATAAATATAAGTGTGAAAAATGGTTATAGTTCCAAATCAAACATGGATTTTATAATTTTAAAGATCAGCCATAGTTCAGTACTTTATTCATGTCAGGACCTCTTGCAGCAACTGATCCTATTTAGTTTAATTGTGTGTGTGGGGGGGTGTATTTAAATTAGGTTTCTTTCTTTTCTTTTCTTTTCTTTTTTTTAGCTCCTGGTAACTGCCGAGACAATTTTGCCTGCAGTCTTCTTGGTAAGATTTTCATAAGTGGTTTGTCATTGCCTAATTCCTAGAGTTGAGATGGTATGAGTTGCCCAGAATCACCTTTGTGCCTAAGATGGGACCAAAATCCATTGTCTCCTGATTTCTAGTCTGCTGTCTTGAAAACGTATAACTTTTTCCACATTCTACCTTAAAAGAGGCACGTGGTGTGGACTCCATAGTTTGAAGATCATGGCATAGTTTTTTTTAACCATATTGCCTAATGAATGGAATTTGAACATAATTTATTATATATGTTTGATTTAGCAATAGCACTTAGACTTATATACCACTTCATAGTACTTTTATAGATTCCTCTAAGTGGTTTACAGAGTAACATATTGCCTCCAACAATCTGGGTCCTCATTTTACCAATAGCAGGAGGATGGAAGGCTGAGTCAACCTTCAGCTGGTGAGAATCGAACTGCCGGACTGCTGATAGCTGGCAGTTAGCAGAAGTAGCCTGAGTACTTCAGTCTAACCACTGCACCACCTTGGCTTTAATTAAGTTTTAACATTAAAACTTAATTTAACAAGTTCAGAATGATTAGTTTTAAAATGATAGTTTTTGTGAATAAATGCATTCTAAACTAGGCTATCACAATTTTGATATACTGTTTGAGCTAGAAATAGACATCTACACACATTTTGTATATAGTCTGCACATAAACATATATAAAATGTGTTTTGGAGTGACTGGCTCAAATTAATAATAGTAATAATTATGAACTTTAGCAATGACATTCTGTTTATGACTTTAAAAGATACATGAGAAAATTAGATTATGAAAAAGTACATTGTTATATAGCTAGCAATGTTTTAGTTTCCAAAAAAAAATTAACTTGCATTATAAAGTTAAACTGCTATATGAGGAGTTGGACAGTTCCCAATATGATATATAAAATAAACTTGCACTATAAACTAATATTTGTGCTATGAATGATTGTGAAGTGTCAGCCCATTAGTTTGATGCCAACAACAGGAGAATTTATTTTTGTACATTAAATTTAGAATAGGTATGAATTTAGGAATAACTCTAAGTAGCAGTTTATTAAAACAAGTGTGCTCTGTTTGTTTTGCTTTTGTTTTTGATATATTTTATGTGTATATACCTTTTTGCTATGTTATTCTAGATTTTCTTTTAATCATAGGAATGCTCTCTGGAGTTTACCTATGGATTCTAATCATTGTAAGAAAATGTCTGATTAAGGGAAGCTAAACTTTATACAGGAATTACTTCCAACACGGAAATTAGCTCTACTATTGATATGGTAGCTTGCATAAGCAATTGGGTTGTGGGTATGACTTTAGTAGGGCAACAGTTTGCATATTTGCAGTCTCTTCCGAAGAGCATGGATTGCAGAGAGTAATCTGCATATGATACAATCAAAGCATCAGTCACATGGTTAGTTCACACTAAGCCAATATGTAGTCTGTTTGCTTTTCCTTAGATAGTTTACAAACAGAGGCATTGTGGTTTGCAAAAACGTGGTTGATAATTTAGTATATTTTACACATCCAGCTAATTACAGTTTATTAAATGGATTATAGAAGCAAATCGTGGTTTAATATAAAGTGTGAACTATAGAGTCATAAATGTGATAGCATGTAAATGTTACTTACAGTCATCTTGACACATGATCTCACAGATATACAGATCATATTTCATCTTATTGTTCATAAGGTAAGGCTAGGAAAGAGCTGGCTATTTCACATCTATACATAGAGCTGCTTGTAATGGAAAACGAAAGAAGTTGAAATAGGCTAAGGCTGTGCCTGAGAGAGAGAGAAAGAGAGAAAGAGAAGAAAATGAAGATGTCAAGCAGGCAATTATAGGATTAGGATTTGATTTCTAAAGATATGTAAATACATGGGTTACAGAAAATCCCCGAAGAGGAGTTGCCACAGAGAAGGAAACCACATTTCAAGGAACAATCTGTCCAGAAAAGAATTCTCTAAAGAGAGAAGAACAAAACGAAGGTCAATCATATGGTAGGCAGAGGGGATTGCCAGCTAATAAAAATCCTTGATTTACCGTATAGGGAATTTAGTAAGAGCTATACCCAAGGGATATGTTCACAATGATGAAGTTGCAGAAGGCTTTCTGGGCAGGGATAGATATTATCCCTAATAATAATAGAGTTAGAAAATACTGTTAGATTCAGTTTCTTACTCAATGCAGGAATCTAAATTGAACTGTTGCTAACCGGTCATTGTGCATAATCTGCATATTCATTTAACAATTCCAATTCTTTTTCATTTTTAATTTTTTTCTAGATTTTTGTCAAAATCTGTGCAGTGAGCCATTATATTTCCCATAGCATATCCAACTACTAAATCTCTTTCATCCTAGATATAAAGTCTCCGACAGAGACTCAGGGAGCATTATTATGAACTTCAGCAATGATATTCCGTTTATGGCTTTAAAAGATACATGAGTAAATTAGATTATAAAAAATACATTGCTATATAGCTGCTAATATTTTAGTTTCCTAAAAGAAATGGAACTTGCATTATAAAGTTAACTTGCTGTATGAGGGAATTGGGTAATATCTAAATACGGTATATAAAATAAATATACTGTAAACTTGCACTATAAAGCAACTTTGTAGTGCACCAAAGAGCCTTGGTGGTACAGCAGACTAAAGTGCTGTTAAGTAGCACTTAGCTGTCAGCTGCCTGCAATTACTGCGAGTTCAAATCTCATCAGGCTCAAGGTTGACTCAGCCTTCCATCCTTTTGAGGTAGGTAAAATGAGGACCCGGATTGTGGGGGCAATAAGCTGACTTTGTATAAAAAAGAACACCACTTAGGGGGGGCCGAAAGCCCTACTAAGAGGTATATACAAAAGTATGTAGGCTATTGCTTAATGCATTGTAAGCCGCCCTGAGTCTCCGGAGAAGGGAGGCATATAAATCAAACCAATAAACAGTAATAATAATAAACTTTTATGAATGTTAGTGAAATGTTAGAAAGAAAGAAATAGAAAGCCTCTACAGTAAGCACTTAAGCACTAAATTGTGGCCAATGATTAAAACACTAGCTAAAATAACTTAGATAACACTGTCCACATGTAAGAGCTCTGTGCATCATTTTCAAGCTCTTCTGTTTTACTCTCTTAATGGACAGTTTTCCAGCCTGCTGTGATTTTTATGGATTTTTTTTTAAACAGAACTGTTAAGAACAAATCTGCCTCTATTTCATTAGATAATTTTCTCTAATATGCAAAATTTATAGAAAGAAAATGGAAGACTCAGGGAAAATGGGCATGAATGCATACATATACAGTAGGCATACACATATACATTAACACAGAGAGCAAGATGCACAGAGACACACTCTAGTCCAAACTTTTTCAAAATATACTTGTTTTCTATGTCTAAAATCCCTTTTTTTTATATATGCATCATAACACCCATCAACAGCAGGATAGACATGACACACATCTCATTTACAATAGCCAATCTTCTTATAGATTAATTTTTGATAGAACTCTAGAAAACACGAGTATTCACTGAAATGTGATTTGAAAACAGGGAAGCTACCTTAAGTCTATCAGCTTTCCTCTTTTGTGCCATCAGAATCTTCCTTGAAATCTTCCAAATCCTGCTTATCAGAGGGAATATTTTATTGTAGGTATGTCTTTGATACCTGATATCAGGATTTCAAGTACATGAAATTTGGGGAAACATTGTTCTATCATCTTACCCTATCACATTTGCCCTGCTTTGGCATTTTTGTACCTTCTCTGTTCAATAGTCTATGTTAATATTGATTTAGGATCGAGCCCAATGATGCGAGTAGGCCATGATTAATGGTTCTGAAATATTTATTGATTCATTCCATCTCTTTCAGAAAACAATACAGGAACAAACTGGGTCTGAGATGGTGAGGGTATATATACAGTGGAGGCGGAGTCAAGGTAAGGAGGAGTTATGGGTAGGTGATATAAGGAAAGTGGGAGTGTACATATGGATGACTTTATAATACAGGAGCAATTAGGCATTTACACATAACAGTCTAGAACTAATTCTTCCCCTGTAGTTCTCATGCTGATAACTATAATAATCTATACACTTGTAGTAGGGTTAGATTAACACACAAACATTTCTATATTAGCTGTAAAAGATGACTCCCTTCTGGAATTATGCTTTGAAATGAAAACCAGCTCCCCACTTCTATTATCAGCAGAAGCAGGAGTGATTATTCTCGCCAATTGTTGTATTAAATTCATGCTATCCTAAACCTATAGTTCCCAACAATGGGCAATGAAAGAGCCACACGTTCTCCCAAGATGCACATAATAATAAACAAAGTAGGAAGTTATAATAATCCTTCTTAAAGAGAAAATCCTCACCAATGAAACTATAGCTTGCTTCAGTCATCACACGCATTTCAACCAGGTTATAGCTCTGCTACTACAGATCTTTTGCATTTGTGCCAATAACGCAACTGGAAACTCTAATTAGATCTGTAGAAGATCTCAATTAATTTTCTGGCCCAGGGAAGATTTTTGGAATGAATGCCCTTCGATCTGTACTCATCATAAACTGAATACAATTGCCTGGTATTTATGAATGCAGAGAGCGTTATTGTTTCAAAGAAAGAGAGTTGTATTTGTTGGCACATTTAAATATTCTTGAATTGCAGATATTTAAGCTATCTGGATTTATGAAACATAGATCTTTATTCTCTGTAGTACTTATTCCATTATCATTAAAACAGTATTGGTATCAGTAAAGAGAAAGCATCAGATATAATAAGAGTTGCGGAGGGGGTTTCCTACTTGTGTGAAAAATATTTACACTCTTTGAAATTCAGTTGCTACAAAAGAGCAAAACAAAAAAAAATCACCAGATTAGGATATTATATAACTATTGGGTAATTATATCTCTATAGATTTTTTTAAAATCTAAATATAAAAATTTTAATCTGTGGGATAATTTGCTTCCTAGATTAGGGAAATCAGGGAAAGATTACATGGTAGTATTTTTGCATTCAATAGCTTCACAGTGTTTTACAGCCATCTCTAAGTGGTTTACAGAGTCAGCATATTGGCCTCAACAATCTGGGTCCTATGTTACTGACCTCCGAAGGATGGAAGGGTGAGTCAACCTTGAGCGGGTGAGACTTGAACTGCTGAACTGGCAATCAGCAGAAGTAGCCTATAGTACTGCATTGTAACCACTGCACCACCACAGCTGAAGAATCAACAAATATATAGCTCAGAGAGTGACCATATCTCAGAACTATGATAAAGCTTTTAGTATACAATATGTGAATAATCCTAGGTTGCATCTATGGCACTTCCAGTTGTTTTTGTTTTACTAGGAGGACGAGGAGGAGAGAGTGATGGACTACCTGACAGTTTGAAGAGATGTTCTGTTGGAGATCTGAGGCAAGAGATTTTCTAGTTGCCTGAGGACAGACTAATCTTTTAGTACAACTTCTGGGAGAAGATAACATTAATGGACAGAGTGTTGTAGCCCCATTGGTTCATAGTTCTGCCCTCAGTGGTAAACAATTCCACTGAGTTGTACTGATAG
Organism: Stegonotus admiraltiensis; assembly: GCA_032468215.1. Lineage (NCBI taxonomy): Eukaryota > Metazoa > Chordata > Lepidosauria > Squamata > Colubridae > Stegonotus > Stegonotus admiraltiensis. Next base: position 331,973 of record JANHZT010000003.1, read on the forward strand.
CAAAACACTGTGGCCTGTTTCCTTCTGCCTAGAGAAGTGCAGAGAAATGGGTAATCAATAGTAATATTGATCTCTGAACCAGAGAAAAAAGATTACCCTTTTCTCAGAGGAAAAAAGTTATGGTAAAATCCTTATTCCTTTATAATACATTATTTTCAAACTGAATGAAAGAGATTTATGATGAAGCTTTAAATAAAAATTTTAATATACTGAAACATTTCTAGATAATAATACAGTTTAAAAGATCTTAAATAAATTATAAACGAATATACTCTTTCATTCCTACTGTCTAAAGCAGACAGTTTCTAATGGTAATAATAGGCAGACACTAGTAAGAATGGGAGAAGGTTAAAAAAATGTTGTAAATCTTCATCTCCTATTTCTAGACAATCCTGATCACTAACGACCTCCCTGGACATGGAAAAAGAGAATCAATCACTTTACTGATGCATGGATTTAACTTAAATGAAGGAATTCATTGACAAGGAGCTCAGCTAGGCTTCATCAAACTGAATATGAAGGGATTTACTGTAGGTGGTGGATCTAATTCAGGGAGAGGACATAACCCATTGCTGGAGTTGACATTCCTAAATTAGACAGCTTAATAATTACTCAGATAGAAATTAGTTTTCATGTTTCAATATTCTGTTCTCAGTGATCCTTTACATCCAGAGAGCATGCAATGGCATCTTGGCTGAATAACTACAATGTTGAGTTTCAGAATAGCAAAGTAAAATTTCAGCAGTCCTCTTTTGCTCATCTTGGTGAATGGTTGTTACTTTCCCGATTTCTGTCCAAAATGATTGCTACCTCAGGAAAGTGATCAATACACTGTGTGAGAGTTATGTTAGGAGCTACATTTTCTTAGGGCAAAAAGTAAGCTATATCAAACACTGATAGGCATTTATCTCAATGGTTGAAATGTGCAAGGCTAAATATCCATTGAAATGTTGTAGAGAGGGAAAAGACAATGCCATAATTAACCACCATGGTATATGAAGGGTCCCTATTTCATTGCTGGCAGAGACAATGAACTGTTTCCAATGGTTTCTTCCTACCATGTAATAAAAATGCTTTATCTAGTCACACCATACTGAGTAGCTGTGAAGTTTCTGCCAAATTCAAGCAAGAAAACCTGCCACTCCCTGAATGTGGGATGTAGTCCTGCCTGCTTAAAATAAACAGTGATGATGTCTTTATTGGAAAATACTTCCCTTGACGCTGAAATTTTTTCTCACTATATGGCAATCTAAAATTTTCCAGTCTCAAGTGAAGTAAACAAAAAGATGGTTGTTGTTTAGTTTTAGATATATTTGGATGAAACTGAATAGCGGATTCATTTCAACTGGAGTTCCATTCAGGATAAGATACTGAGAATGTTTTGCTCAACTTGGTGAAATATCTGGAGCAGAAATTAGATGAGGGAAGTACAACTCATTTACTTCTGGACCTGTAAACAGCTTTTGATATCATTGACCCTGACGTACTTCTATGTTACCTAGCTGAGTTAGGATTTGGGAGTCCTGTTTTACGAGAGTTCCAGTTGAATTACATCAAGAAAGTAATGCTAATGGACTTCAGTCTTCAAACTTGCTGGCCTGAGTGTCCTGTAATTGTCCACAATGAAACCCTTAGTGGTTTCATGTAGATATTAACCCTTCCACATCATCTAATTCTAAAGTAATCTATTCCTGACAATGGGTTGGATGAGAGAGAGTTAAATTAAATCCAGATCTCAAATTGGAGGTTATGTTGGTAAAAACTGGATTTGGAGATTAAAGTGAAGTATGTGTGGGATAGAGCTTACTCTTTAGAAGCAATGGGCAAATTAAAAAATATACATTGTGATAGTGCAATCTAAAGTGACTGTGCTTATGTGATTGTGACATCTCCCCTGAAATATTACGCCTGTCAATTTGAAATGTCCCACAATCCATTCCACTGTAATTACATATAGTTTTGTGGGTGCATCCAGTTGGCTCACTAGCTACCTATTGAGTGCAATTTAAAGCAGTGCTTGTATTTAACACTTGGTTAAAGCCTTGGTTGCGCAGCGAACTAAAGTGCTGTTAAGTAGCACCAGCTGCCTGCAATTACTACAAGTTCAAATCTCACCAGGCTCAAGGTTGACTCAGCCTT
>JANHZT010000003.1:401508-416845 GCA_032468215.1 Stegonotus admiraltiensis
GGGGGGGTATTTTGTTTTTGTTTAGGATAGGCTTGGACAACTATGATAAAGGCTGCTAACTTTCTAGCCATAGCAATTGCCTGAAGAAATTGAGTGGTCTCCTCTTTTCATTATTAATTTTGCAGGCTTGGGTTTTTTTCCCCTTGTATCTTAACTTTTATATTTGCATTTCTTTTGTTTATGTTCTGGACTCATAAATAAAATAAATGAAAAAAATGAGATTTAGACTGCAGTCCCAAATATATTTAAGTAAGAATATGCTCCTTGGAATATAGAGATATACTGCATAGGACACTTTATATTTCAGAAGCTAACTGTCTGTTAAAAAATGGACTAGTAACATTCTTTTATCTTTGTGTGCTTTTTCATGCATGATTAATTTGAAACATGTCTGGAAGCTAAATTAGCCCAACATTATCTAAAACATGAAAAATTCACTAAATACTGGTAATATTTAAAGCTACTTTAAGAAGCAGACAAGCCAAGAACACTGGTGCCAGTTTCCATTAAAAGGGACAATTAACTACGGAGTAATACTAGATAAATACATGACTGGTGACAAAGTAAATGCTATAGAACTATGGAGTAATTATCTGGTTCTCTCTATCTTTTTTTTAAAAAAAAATTAAAAAAAATAAAACAAAGGCTTATCCTAACATCTAAAAAGTGGAAGTTACATCATAATTAGCTTTTGGTTATCAGGCTTATAATTATCAAGAAATCTGCATAAAAATAATTCAGTATTTATATAGTCTTTTCAGTATAATTATAGGGTAGCTGACTGATTAAACAGGGAATTGCCATGGAACGGAAAGTGATACCAACACACAAAGACCAAAATGAATTGTCAGAGAAAGAAGAAAAGAAAAGAAAAGAAACAAGAAACAGTAGTAGGTGTGCCAGGAAGTATAGCTTATCAAAGTATTTGAATTCGGGGGGAAAAAAACCACATTTCTCTCAAAATCATCAATATATAGATCTGGGAAAATAGAAAGCTTTGTTTTCCTGATTTGTGGTCATTTTGCATTATTTTAAATAGAGTTACATCACTGACATGATCTCTCTTGCACCCTTGCATACACACTCACATGCCCATCTGCACTGCTAATGTGAACAGCAGTTCTTATTAAATGCTGTTTTCCCTTTAGAATACATGCTGGATAGGTGACACCAATGGCAAAGGGATGGCAAACAGATTTGTGATTTAAAAATGCGAGATTACAGGCAGACGTTCTCTTGTTTGGTTTTAAAAGACAAAACAATACTGCTGAGCACTTGGTTTGGACTTCTTTGCCCTGAACTAAACATATGAAATAAGAAATCCTTGCTACAGACGTGCCGTTCCTATTGCAATCTGTTATAGCATGTCATACTCAGGAACAATGGAGATTATTTCTCCATCATTTTATTAGCATAATTATTTGCATAAAAATAGCAGCACGACTGAATAGAAAGTGAGCTCATTCAACACTGCATAGAAGGAACCACTGAGAAAGCATTGAAAGCTAGCATCCAGCTAAAACAAACAATCCAGTTTCTAATCTTATTTTTATTTTTTGGCTTACTCCAAAATAAACCAGGTGATGATTTAAATTTGTGGTACCATCATTGAAATAGTTGAGATTTCTTTTGAATAATTCTTCATTGATCTTTTGAATAATCTTTCATTGATCTTACAGTTCTCGGTAATCCTATGCAATATAGTAGCCTAATTAATTAATCTTCCAGCATAGATCAGCCTAGGGGTAAATGCATTCTAATGTATAATTTCATGGTGGAGTAGGTATGTGTGTGGTGTGTTCCAGTAAATAAACAAAATAAACCAAAATACTAAAACTCAGCCTCTTCAGCTAACTCAGACTTTCCTCGTTGAGATTTTTAACTGTAATCAAATAAATCTATAAAATGTGCATTAAAATCTGATTATTAGTTTCTGGATTTGATCCCAATTCTTTGCTATTTTGAATGAAGCAACTTACACTCTGCAGCAGTGAGGAATATTGCAACACAGGGTTCCTTAAATATCTACTCTCCATGAATGCAGGTATTGAATGGCAGTTGCTACATTTTGGAGTTTGTGGAGCAAAGGGCAACTAATAGTAGGTGAAACCAAGATGTCCCTGTAGGGAGAGGAAGAAGGTGGAGTCAACTATATGTATTACTCCCTATCTGGAAAACCCTTTGTTCTAAAACAAAGGGTTATATTTATATAACATTTGAATAGAGTTTGATCACATTATGTTCAAAAGAATGGGCCACTAAACACAAAAGATTCTTACGCTGGGCAAAGATGTAACTGGCTTCTATCATCCATTCTGGTCTATCATCATGGACTTCCATGAGCTATGCCACTCCCTGAACATGGAATTTAAATCAAGACATTTTGGAAGCTTAATGTTTGGAACAAAAGAAAGATTTGTAAAGAAACAACAAATCCACAAAACAACATGCAAAACATTTTTTAATCCATGACACAATTTATTTCACAGCAAAAATTGGATTGGGTGCCTGCAATGCATTAAGAAACCAATTCCTTGCACTCTTTTTCCCCGCCCCACACACAATTTTTTTAAAAAATGGTGGGAGATCTTTGCTTGTGTAATTGTTAGCACCCCTGGTTAACAATTACTGTCATCTGTACCAAAGGAATAAACAGATCAATGCCGAGTCGGTAGTTTGTTTTAGGTCATTGAAGAAGAGCTACTTAAATGTCAACCAACCTTGAGTACTTGAAATTCTTAAGATATGAATAGCATTATTTTCAAATTTAAGGGAAACATTTTAGTGATTTTTTTTTTCTTTTACCAATACTAATCTTCTCATTTTCGTATACCTTTTCCTCCCAAAACAGAAAGCTCATAATTCAGGACCTAAACTTGCAGGGTTGCATTCCTACCCCACACGACATAAATGCAATCATACTTGAATAAAGGGAGGGGAACACTTTGAAATGAGAATATAAGTGGAATCAGATGCCATATTTCCAAGCATAGCCTTGGCCAAAAGAGATAAAATTAAAAGTTTTCTAGGAAGGAAGGAAGGAAGGAAGGAAGGAAGGAAGGAAGGAAGGAAGGAAGGAAGGAAGGAAGGAAGGCAGGCAGGCAGGCAGGCAGGCAGGGAGGATGGATTTTTATTTAAAAAAGAACCTGCAAGAATGAATTATCATGCAAACAGTACAATTTAAAAAAAAAAACTTATTACGTTCTGCAATAAGTCCCATACAAAAGCACTATCTGCACATTTATTATGACATAATTCATTTTGTGACTTTGGTGAGATTTCAGAGCAACACAATTCTACTAGAGTTTGACTTTCATAGGGTATCTGCTTGCATTATTTTTAACTATTAAATATTGTTGTAAAAAGTAACATAAACCTTGATCTTTATGGAAGGGAGCTACCAAGTTTTATCTTTGTTTATCTAATCAATGAAAGGTTATTATATTGTTGGTTCATTCTTCTTTCAATTCTGTCTTACATTCGCTATACTTTGTTTGGGATGGAAAGCGGGTGATTCTCATCTCCCAGTCATGTTAAATAGGAACTGGAAGAATTGTTCTTATTCCAATCAAAATTAAATTCTGTTATCAATAATTCTGGTGAGAACAGCAGCAACAACAACAGTCTGGTTTTGATTGTGAATTCAGATCTCACGTCAGATGTCCCTCTTCACCCAGGGTTGTAGCAGCTGTTTTTACAGTTCAACAGCAATATTAAAGAAAGCTGTGATAAACTGCCTTTCAATCTGTAAGTGTAAATCCTATAATCTTGAAAGCAAACAAATTCCTGAGGAGATAAAAATCAGCTGCATGTTTCAAGATAGCCAGTGGCATCAAAGGAGTTAACCAAAAAAAAAAAAATTACAGCTGATAATCTGGTGAGTAGTTGATCCTCATGTGCGTTCATGCAGATCTGAAGCCATCAGATTCCTTTCCTAGGAAGACAACTGCAGTACACTGGGAGGCCTTCCCATCGGATTCAGTTGATCTCCTGGATGATCAGTACATATGCTAAGGCTGGGACAAGCCTCTTTGCCAATGCATGCTGATATTCGCCAAGCCCTTGGGATGCCCAACATTCCTCCTGTCTCTTTTGCTAGCCAAATTACGACTGGAACCCAAAGGCATGCAAAAAAACAAAACAAAACAGAGAACTACTATACTACTATACTATACTATATGATCACAGAGTAAAACAAAAACAGTAAGGAGTAACAAGATGTTCCTTAATTTAAGTTCTCCCAACTCCCACTTGGTAACATTTCAGTTCAACTGGAGCTACAAAATGATTTAACAAAATGCACATTAAAAGGGTGGGATAATATTATTTCCAGACGTTACATAGATTTCTAGCATTGAAGATGTTAAACGATGATCAAAGGCAGCAGATGACCCACTAAGAGAAATAAAGCTATATATATTGATTTCTGAAGTTTGTCTTATGGGTTTGATTTCATAATTGGAATTTGCAAGCAAGAGTGGCACTTTCTCATGAAGTCATCCTGGTTCACAATGTGTTAGGGCAGGTTTTATTTCAAGACTTGGGAACAAAAAGTTCATATGAATGTAGTTAAGCAATGTCAAATGCCCCTTCCAGGTTTAGTAGTAATAACTGATGTCACTGGGCTGGGCTAATCATAGTTTGTAATCATGAAAAGTTTGTTGTTTGGTTCTTTTCGAAGAATGGATGAATGAAAATATATATCAAAATTAATATAGACTTAAGCATATTTCTACCTGAGTTAGAATGCAACCTTATCTGTGTCAGTTCAGAAGTAAGCTCCACTGAGGGCAAAGTCATAGCATTTAATACCGAAAGTTAATAGTTCTTAGTGTGTGACATTAAATGCACTACATTTTGCTCCAAGCAAAAAGAATTTTCCTAACTATGAGTGATTACATTCAATAATTATTAAAGCCTAAATCTAGGCTGCAAAAATTTTCAATGAGCTTTTTTTGGGGGGCAGGCGGCTTTAAATCAGCTTTTTTTTCCTAACATTTTTGGAAGTTATTTCTCATTGTTTTCTCCCTGGGATGACTCTTACCCCAGGAAGTTGTCCAGCTGGCTTTGTGTGCCTAAGGCAGGGTTAGAACTCAGGTTTTTCCACTCCCGGTTGAGTGCCTGAGCCACTACTAGATCAAACTGTCCCTCAGCAAAACATTAGATAGCAGCAAAGAGATGCTTAAAACGTGAACCCTTTGCTCCCGTCTTGTGGTTGTAAAGAATTTGCAACCCAGTTTTGGAAATATATCTATTGGATTGCATGAAATAGGTAGAAATGCTTTGTTTCTTGTCCTGATAAATAATCAGGATAAGGATAAACAACATTGATATTGTTTCCTGATTGCTTATTTGTACCTTATGACTATCATTATGTGTTGTACCTTATGATTCTTGATGAATGTATCTTTTCTTTTATGTACACTGAGAGCATAAGCACCAAGACAAATTCCTTGCATGTTCAATCACACTTGGCCAATAAAAAAAATTCTGTTCTGTTCTGTTCTGTTCTGTTCTGTTCTGTTCTAACTGTATATCATATTTGAAAATTGTAACTACATATTTCATTTTATTATCAAAATGGTAATTACAAACTATTTGTTTAAGGCAGAACCCCATGTCCTTGTGTTAAAGTAAAGCTCAAATCCTATCAACTTTATGGAAACAGCCATGTAGTTTTCTGTTGTTGTTTTTCATTGCCTTCTTGTGGGATATTTTTCAATTTTCTGGACTAGCACATAACCCTACTTTTTCATCATAGTCTCTTCTCCAATTTTAACCAAGTTCAGTTAGTTTCTGAATCCAAGATATGTCAGTCAAAGTAGAGGGTTTAGAAAATGGCCTACTTAGCTCCTCCTTTAAAGAAAAACTCAGCATATACCTCACCTTGTTTCTAAGTCTGGTTTCCTTTATAAGGCTGAAAGCCAGATACCACTTTCTGCTGATATTCCCAAAATTTACAATACATCATACATCTAGGTAACGTCTTTCAATGCCTATATCAGTTTCTGTTTCTATACCTCTGGATCAAGAAGCATTAATACATCATGGTTGATCAAGAAATCTAGTAGGGGAAACATGTTGCAATATCAGAAATCTTGAAAATGACATTCATGTCAAGTCCATCTCTTTTTATCTTAAAGAAGCATATTTTATACATTGAAATAAGCAGGCCAGTTTTGCTCAGATAACTGAGCCAAATGAGACTGGATTATAAGTGAGACATGGTTTGTGTAGTAGCTAAAGTGATAGATTAGAAACCAGAAGGCTCTGGATTTTAGACCTCAGGCATGGGAGCTGGCAAGGTGACTTTGGCTAGTCATTCTCTCAGCCCAACCTACCTCGCAGGGCTTTTTTGTCATGAAAAGTAGGAGGCTGTGCAAAGTTAAGACAGGATATAAATCTAATAAATAAATAAATGAATATGATTCTTGACAGAAAGTTCTAAAGAGTCAAAGCAGTCTAACAAAAGGGAATGATACACCAGTAGACAGATAGGCAAACAGGCAGACAGATGAACAAATATGTGTCTGAGATAGTCAGCGGATGTTTCCCAACTTCATGTCCTGAAGTTATATTAGAATTATGAATTCCTCTTGCAGAATCTAGAGGGTACTTTAGGGGGAAAGACTGCATATGTGTGAGAAAACAGCATGGATTTTATATAAACAAAAAAAAAATGTTAAAATTCCTTTTTTCTTTTCCAAATTAACCAAATCCACAATGAGACTGTAAGCATTTACTCACATTGTCTCTACATGCCGCAGCATGATAAATCACATCACTGTGAAAGTCACACTAAATGTTACAAAGTGAAGGGAAGCATCCTGTATGTTTAGTAGCAGCAATACTTTTGTGTGTGTGTGTGTTTCTGCTATATTCATAGGATCAATCCTACATTCACATGATAAATGCCTTAAATAGGGTCATAGCAGTTGTCTATCCTGAGCTAATGTTTCAGCCTATTGTCATTCATAGTATGGAGAGCAGGAGTGTCAAACTGGTGGCCTGTGGGCCGGATGCATCACGTGCAGGCCACGCCCACCCCAGCTCCGCAAATGGGAAAAACATCGCGAAACATCACGTGATGGCAACGTGATGCGGCGAGTTTGACACCTGTGATGTAGAGGAAAACTGACTTTAAGCCTTTAGGACAGCGCCCTAGAGGCTATGTCAATCTGGTGAATGAGAATCTGGAATTTCCATCAACTCCCCTAACCATAGATGAAGATGAAATCATGGTCTCATTTGATGTCATAGCACTCTTTACATCCGTAGAACCAGAACTAGCAAAAGAATCCATGAAAGCACTACTACAGATCACACTCGACTTAACCAAATACACCAAGAAATACCCAGAGTCATGGACTTTATCAACCTTTGTACGACTGCGTACTTTCAGTTTAATGGACAAATATACCAAAAATCAAAGGGACACATACCATTTTCAGACATCATGATGTAAGTCCTGGAATCTATAGCAAAGATTCCATATAATTAGATACCTGAAGCAGGAAGTGAAGTAGTATCAACCAATGGAGGTCAATCTTCTAAAAGATTAAGATTTCTTCTTAAAGTGGGTGAATAAACAGGCTAAATCAATTAAAAAAACCTATTGAATTTATTGTGCTTAACTTCTTCCAGCATGAAATTCTTAGTAATATTGATGGATTTCCAAGCAGTATCTCGTTCATTTACTAGCCACCTCCAGCTTGCTTAGCTTCGAAAACACACCAAGTCATGAATTTTCAGATCACATTGTTTACAATATTTATTTTTATTTTTTCCAAGGTGGCATCTCAACATAAATCATATAAATATAAAAATAATAAATGAATGAAATCATATACAGTATGCACTCTTTTGAGTGCCTCTCTTGCTTCTCTCAACCAGAATAAATGTAGGCATTTCAGTCTCTTTGTTACCTGAAAAAATATAATAAAACTATTTTCGTGCAGGGTGGTGGTGAATCCAGTGGTGGGATTCAGCCAGTGCGCACCACTTCGGGAGAACTGGTTGTTAACTTTCTGAGCAGGTTGGCAAACTGGTTGTTGGAAGAAATCATTAGGGCAGAGAACCAGTTGTTAAATTACTTGAATCCCACCACTGGATGAATCCCTGTGTTCATGGATAAGATCAATGATGTCTCACTTACATCATGACATGAAAGTAACACCAAACCTTTGCCATTAGTAAGTAACCTCTATGCTTTTGCTCTCGTCGGTCTCATCACACCACTTATATATTAATTGTGCATGTGAGTTAATATTAGAGTCAGAAATCTCCTGGGGCCTAATGACAGGTTAGGCCTATGGCCTGAGGAACAGTCAAGAGCCATCAACCTCTCCCAGCTGATCATTTAATCTCCAGGAAATACCCTTATCCTTAGTCACCAGCACTTAATTAAAATTACCACGCCACACTTCTACACAACTCATTCAAGCAAACCTCAGGATGAGATTAATAAACACATCTAAGTGATTGAGACTGGAAAGTCAAACACCAATAGTCTAGAGTGAGAAGAGTACAAGTGAAGAAAGCAAAAGGGTGAGTGCTGTAGAAGTTGTAGGCAGGCCTTTGCTTGGAAACTTGGTGTCATGCTTACAGCATGCTGAAATCCTGCCTGCACACTAACCCAGCTGATCCCTGCCAGCTTTGCAGGAATTGGCTTCAGATCCACTCATGGGGAATTACACATTTTTCATGGAGGAGATAAGAAACCAACACCGCATATACAGCTGTATCCTTCAATTGACAGATTTATATGGACATACTATTTTATTGTAATATTTTTTCTGGTGTCCTCTTGACCTGATTCTGAAAATTGTTATTGTTGTCTTATGTTAAGGGGGAGAATATTTCTTTCCACTAACTGAGTCTGTTAACTGAAGCTAATTCATGTGATCCTCTGAAGCAGAGTTGCAATTTCCTGCCAGGGCCAGTAAGTATGTATATTATAAATAACAGATAAATTTCAGTTAATCCACAGGCTTCATGCTTCTGCCAATTACAAGGACTAATGTCTCAATTCCTTCTGTATCTGGAGATTCAGACTCCTTTCCCCCATGACAGCCATGGTCTTGTATTCTAACTTGCAAACAGCTCTACTGTATGACCAAACATGTAAAGAAAATGTTAACTCTTTGCTTCTGCCTAGTGGTCATCTGTATTTTTACTACTCAGATCTCATAGCTTTGGTCCATTGCAATATTGTAGAGATGATCATATATGGAATATTGATTATTAGCAGGTGTATATCTGATTGGGCATACCTCTGCTAAAAGTTGGGTTATAGAGGTAAACAAGGGTCATTATGGGTACACCAACCATTCTGTTGCCCAGCCATGTCCCTATCTGTAATGGGTTTATTTATGCCCATGCCCCTGGTGGTAAGGACATTGCACTGGCTCATAAGTTCATTGGGTCCATGACAAATACATATTTCAATTGATTTTAGGCAAATGCATTGAGGTGGCTACACGTTGGACTTACTTTTCATCCGAGAGGAGGTATTTTCAAATCTAAAAGGGAAGAACAATCCTTTGTCATTGTAAGGTTGTGTTATGCTCTGCTGACCATTTGTTATCATCACTGATTCCTACAGAGACAAGAGATTAAGTAAGAATGGCCATTTGGTTTCCAGTGGGTGCCTGCAGTTCTTCCTTGCAATACGATGCATATCTTAGCCAAGGGGCCTCTTGAATTCTTGCATGCAGAGATGAGAACAATGTTGAATAAGATTGTTCCCAAGTAGCCTCTTTCTGGGCACCAATCACAGGATGCTCCTTGGACTATAAAGAGATAAAGTAACAGAAGAAATTCCTACAGCATAGGTAACAGAAGGCAATAATTAATAATGGGAGACAGCTACAAACTAAGATCTGAAAGTCACAGACAAAACTATTCTGTTTTATTTCATTAGTGCAATGCCATTTAGGAGCACGGTCTTCTCTTGGAAAGGAATTGGTGGAAAGATATTCAAGTTAGGCTGCTATGACATTTTTATGACATCGCAAGGGAGTTTATTTATTTATTTATCTAAACAAATTCTTATGACTATCCATTTTACAAGAAATGACTCTGGCTGGTGTACAGAAAAAAAAGGTATAAAATAGTACACAGACATACTCATTTTTTTAAAAAAAAAAAAAGCAAGCATAAGATTCAATCAGCAACAGAGTCACCTCAAGATCTTTCCAGTCCCCTGCGACTCCCAGGCCTAATGACAATGCCAGGTCTTGAAGGACTTCTGGAACATGTGAAGGGAAGGAGTTTATCTCACTTTGGAGTGGGGGAACATTCCATAAGACAGGCACTATGACAGAGTAGGCCCACCTCTTTGATCTTGCCAAGTGCAGTTCCTTGAGAAATGGGACCCATATTAAGCCTCTTTTGCCATATCTGATGGGAGGAGCAGATGTACTCAGGGAGAGGCAATCCCTCAAATAACCTTGCTCCATGCCATGAAGAGTTTTAAATATCAAATCAGTTCTTGAGTTAGACCCAGAAGCAGACAGGCAACCAATGGCAGCTCATAGAACTGAAGTATAACATGTGTTGTTCTAGAAGGCCATACCATTAGCCGCATCACTGCATTTTAGACTAGCTGAAGCTTCCAGATGCTTCTCTTATGCTTGGCCAGGAACCAACAATATTTATGAATTTACATGGGAATCAGAATAATCACTAGCAACAATCATAAAGCTGTCTCAAAAATTGGCTGGCATAGAAGTTAAGAAAAAAAAAACTTGGACTAGTATTGAAGATTCCATTATTTAGGCCAAACCTAATGGCTAGAGGAATCTGAGATTCAGAAAAGCTGAACACATAGGTCATATATTTGAAATCTCACATCAATCACTGAGTAAGCTAGTAAAACCAGTGTCATTTTCTTCATATGAACCAAAAATAGCAATTAGAAATACAGTCATCAAGCCCTACCATCTGTCCAGTCTTGAGTTTAACTCAGAGAAGTATCATTAAGATTACAGTTAAGAAGAAATGCATAATTATCTGTCATTGGCTGCCACAAATTATAACTGTTACCAGCTCCAACCTGGACTTAATTCTAAGTCCAGGTACCTATAGGAGATATGACATGGCATATTATAGAAGAATAAAGTACTCCCACAAATGAAGGTAAATATATGTGTCCCAGGATAATGTTGAAGGATCCAATCTGGATCGGTCAGTGGGACCAGAGGTTTTGTCTTCTGAGCTTTTGGACTCATGCTGGAGCCCATCTTCAGGGAGCTTCTCTCTAGGCTCTTAAAGTATCCTCTTAAAAACATGTTTCTGATCCATTAAGTAGAATGGTTTTCTCATAGATTAAATAGAGATTAGGTCTGGTACATTGTGACTCAACAGATTTTTCTGAATTTCACTCCTTAACTTCTCTTTCCATATACATGCTGATAGAACTTCTGGGAATTGTAGTCCTCAGGATTTTCTCTCCTGATTAAAGTTTACTATCCTTGAGAATTTTTATTGTGCTTTATGGGAGGAAGTTCCCTCCCCCCAATATATTTACTAGTTGTGATCATATTTTTTTATACTTGAAATGGTGTATTTGCCTAAATTAAAGTTGCCATATGATTTATGAAAAGGATGTTCCATGGAGTGGCACCATGACAGAAATGTTCTGTTTTTTGATTGATAGAAGTTAATTGTGCCATATGTGGATAAACCCAACAGGTGGCAGATCTACATGGAAGAATCATATAGATGAGGGGTGTCAAACTCATGTCGTCACGGAGGTGTCACGTGACATATTGGGACATTTTTTCCCTTCGCTAAACTGGGCGGGGGTGTGGCCAACACATGACCCATCTGGCCTACAGCTGGGAGCTCGACAGCCTGGATATAGCTCAACTGCTTTTTTAAATTAAAATCAAATGTTAAATGTGGTACAGCAGTAGAGGGGCAACACTCTCAATTATGAAGTTATTATCAGAGATAAGCACATCATCTTACAGTATGGGTACTTCATTTGTCAGTGGCTGCAGATTCTGGGCTATAAATAAGGGACCCACATCAAGCAAAGTAACAAGGTTATCAATAAAGGGGTGACTATGGCTACGTAATTCTTGTTCAGAAACAGCTATAAATAATGATAATACATTTATTTATTTGTTTGTTTGTTTGTTTGTTTGTTTGTTTGTTTGTTTGTTAGACTTCTATACTGCTTCATAGTGCTTTACAGCCCTCTCTAAGCAGTTTACAAAGTTAGTATATAGCATATTGCATTAGCATTAGCATATTGCCCCCAACAATCTGGGTCTTCATTTTACCTACCTCGGAAGGATGGAAGGCTGAGTCAACCTTGAGCCAGTGAGATTCGATCTGCTGACCTGCTGAATTAGCAGTCAGCTGAAGTAGCTGCAGTACTGCACTCTAACCACTGCGCCACCTCGGCTCATAAAAAATGTTCCCTATCACCTCAGCTATTTGAGCATCTTTTGACACTGATGTTTCTATTAGCACTTTTGCGCTGCCTGTTCTTTCCTGTCAAAAAACCTATATAGGCAGACTAAGACATGCAGGCCAAGGCAATCTATATATGCTAATACCCACTCACAGGATGTCCCACTAATCAGGATTTAAATTTTGTTAATTGATCCCCCATCCAATTCAGGATTGAATTTGAAAACCTTGTTCCAGTAGTAGCCTGATTCTGATGGTACTGTGTCCCAAAGGGTTATTCATGACACATAAAATAGCACAGGCAACAAGATGCAATTGTCCTTGAGCTCCCCCATTGTTCTCTATTGCAATAAGCTTTGCAGAAAAAAGCAGAACAACCTTAACCCAGGATCCGTCCCTCAATCCACAGTCCTTTCAGGGCTCAGATGTATCCAAACCTGCACGAAAATCAAGCAAGACAACAGGACTACATTCCTACACTCCATCTCTTGATACATTTTACTAAGAAAATCAAGGGAACCAAAGTTGGTTTCATTGTGAGAGTAGGCCTAAACCTATATAATTTATATAGAATAACAGAGCTGGGAGGGACCTTGGAGGTCTTCTAGTCCAACCCCCTGCTTAGGCAGGACACCCTACACCACTTCAGACAAATGGCTATTCAATCTCTTCTTAAAAACCTCCAGTGTTGGAGCATTTACAACTTCTGGAGGCAAGTTGTTCCACTGATTAATTGTTTGAACAGTCAGGAAATTTCTCCTTAGTTCTTAGTTCTAAGTTCTAACTCCTTGATTAGTTTCCACCCATTGTTTCTTGTCCTACCCTCAGGTGTTTTGGAGAATAGCTTGACTTCCTCTTCTTTGTGGCAGTCCTTGAGATATTGGAACACTGCTATCTTGTCACCCCTAGTCCTTCTTTTCATCAGACTAGACAGACCTATTTCAGACTAGACTGAAATAGATCTGGAAAATTAGTTTCCACGACAACTGTCCAGCATTTCTCCTTTCCTTGTCCTATAATATCTTCTTTTTTTAAAAAAAGGACAATTGAGCAACAGTCATTGAGTGCTTATATGTATGTATGTATGTATATCATATTATTTTCTTTGAAAAGCATGCTTGCACAACCATTTTTCTTCCAAATTGAAAATCAGTTATTGCTCCAATTAGTTTCCTAAATATAATTGTTGTTCCCCACTAATTTTTTTTTCAACAAAGAAAGAAACAATACATGCACACACAGAGAGAGAGACACACACAAATCCCTACCTCCAAAACTGCTGTTTGCTTATTAAGATGCTAGTTAGCAATAAAAAGGTAAAGGTTCCCGTCGCACATATACGCTAGTTGTTCCCGACTCTAGGGGGCTCATCTCTGTTTCAAAGCCGAAGAGCCAGCGCTGTCTGAAGACGTCTCCATGGTCATGTGGCCAGCATGACTAAATGCCAGAGATGCACCTTCCCACCAAAGGTGGTATCTATTTTTGTACTTGCATTTTTAGGTGCTTTTGAACTGCTAGATTGGCAGAAGCTTGGACAAGTAATGGGATCTCACCCCGTTAACACAGGACTAGGGATTTGAACCGCTGAACTGCTGACCTTTCGATCAACAAGCTCAGCATCTTAGCCACTGAGCCACTGCGTAATATTATTAGTAAAATATTTAATAATAAATAATAAATTTAATAATAAAAGTAGTAATAGACATATGTATTGTTTGAAATTTTGAATAGAAAACCTTGGCAGGATGTAGAGGCCAGTGCTGAATCAGGGTGATATTTTTATTAAATATGATTGATGTTCTGCAATATAAATATGCATGTTGCAGAATAGCTAAGCTAGTTCAAAATTATGATCTACCTGTTCAAGAAATTGATATATGGTCTTCATAATTGCAATTTAGTAAGAATGTCATTCTGAAATTGGAAGACTAATCTGCCTCTGAAAAATCCATATGTGATTACGACCTCTAAATATTATTTGATTTACATAAAATGATTCTTTTTAGCAGAGATCTTTTATAGCCTCTGTCAAAAAAAGCAAGGATTGACTCTGAAATCTTTGGCAAAGTTGATACTGTATAACCAACTCCCACCCTGCAACATCACACAAAAGCCACTGGCATCTGGTTCAAGCCACAGTCATACAAAAATGATCAATGTGCACTGTGATGTTATAACAAAAATTCCTACCTAATTCCTAAATCCCTAAATTTGGAAAATGCATCCCAACTTCGGATGCATATATGTGAACCGTAAGTTTGTGTTGTAAGATTTTTGTGCACATTTCATCATTTGCTTTTCTGCAGCTGCTAGTGCTAAAAATCACTGGGCAACAAAGGTTTTGCTTCCTGAACACTTTGGAGTGTTTCATATAGATTTGGTTACTAATCATGAAAATAACTTGTAAAAAATTATGTAGTTTTACAGAAATCTTCTGATTTTACATAATAGAAATATACACCCTTCAGTAGCTGTTGGCTGTGAAGCACACATGAAAGAAACAGAGAAAAACATGGAGCTGCTGTTGAAGCACACCTGGTACACCAAGTACAACTAGAATATCTGTGCTGAGCTAAAAGTAGTAACTCTGCTGCTTGGGATGCAGCTCAGATATACCAAATACTGTTGTTACATACGTGAATTGGACAGTTGTGCAAGAGAGTTGCATTACATTTTTAAAAATGGCCACTCTGAAAGAATTTGATTTCTGGACAGAAAAACATGGCACCTGAACCATGACCTGACAAAGATATTTTTGCTTGTGTTTCACCTAAAGCTTGGACTGATGAAAACTTCATGAAAGGGACCAACAAGGAAGGTAAAAGTTTTCATTATTTTATGTATGTATGTATGTATGTATGTATTTATTTATTTATTTATTTATTGGTTCGATTTATATGCCACCCTTCTCCGG
>JANHZT010000003.1:581212-593220 GCA_032468215.1 Stegonotus admiraltiensis
TGTCAGGAAATTTCTCCTTAGTTCTAAGTTGCTTCTCTCCTTGATTAGTTTTCACCCATTGCTTCTTGTTCTACCCTGAGGTGCTTTGGAGAATAGCTTGACTCCTTCTTCGTGGCAACCCCTGAGATATTGGAAGACTGCTATCATGTCTCCCCTAGTCCTTCTTTCCTTTAAACTAGACATACCCAGTTCCTGCAACCATTCTTCATGTTTTAGCCTCCGGGACCCTAATCATCTTTGCTGCTCTTCTCTGCACTCTTTCTAGAGTTTCAACATCCTTTTTACATTGTGGTGACCAAAACTGAATGCAGTATTCCAAGTGTGGCTTACCAAGGCATTATAAAGTGGTATTAATACTTCATGTGATCTTGATTCTATCCCTCTGTTTATGCAGCCTGTGCTGGTTTTTTTGGCAGCTGCTGCACACTGCTGGCTCATATTTAAATGGTTGTCCACTAAACTCCAAGATCCCTCTCACAGTTACTACTATTGAGCAAGGTACCACATATACTGTACCTGTGCATTTTGTTTTTCTTGCTTAAGAGGACACATTAATTGGTGAGAAGAGAATAATTCCAGAATCTCCACAGAACTCTTGATTCAAGATTCTTCCTCAACTCTTGACTCAAGAAATACTAATAATCTGATTCCAAAATAATAGTTCTACAAGATAATTACAGAATTAGACTTAAAGGCAGAGGAAAATAATGGCTACAAAAACCTTCATCGGCAAAAAAGAAGCATTTTTGCTTAGCTAAACACAGGGCCTTTAGATTATTTAGAGGCAAATGTTTAATAACTATTCACCCAATCTTATGATGATGGAACACTAAAAATTCAGTTTGTCCCTTTATTTCTGATACTGTCATCAAGTATTACTGTAAAATATTAATGAAGTACCAATGCATCTCAATAAAACAGTTTGCTTGGAAATGAACATAACTTAAAATGTATACCAAAATGTATACCAATGGTTACCATGGGAAGGGCAGTAACTGACAAAACAAATATGGTGAAAAGTATTGTTTACCAAAGGTTGTGAATTTATTTTGTTGCTATTCAATTTATACGGCTGCTCACGTGCCAGAGCAAGTATCAACAGCAGCATTTAGTAGCAGCAGTAACAGCAGTATTCAGCAATTGCTTTAATACCATAATAAATTGCAATTTTGCTCTATCTCCTGTCTGTCTGTCTGTCTGTCTGTCTGTCTGTCTGTCTGTCTATCTACCATCTATCTAATTTATATGCTGGCCATCTCACTATGCAGAGTGACTTATTGATTTGATGTTTAATTAGAAATTAATAAAAGCAGATGAAACATTATCTGCATACCAGATTTAAATATTTGTATGGGGACTGCTAGGCTAAACTTCAACTTTGTAGATCTATTTTCTTTTCTCCTACCAAAATTTTATTGTATGTATCAACTTCAAATGAATGTTGGAAATGCAAATGTAAAGAAGAGACTTATTTGTGGTGGATATGTAATAAAGCAAAGAAAGTAGTAGGATTCATATTATAATATAGAAGATCCTTAAAGTGAATATAAAGAGTATAACATCTATGAAATGTGCAAAATATTTCTATTTACTTCCTAAGGCTTTTTTCCATGCATTTAACTCTTGGTGATCCAGGCTGGATATGGCCTCAGAAAGTAGAGCTTCTAGCAATCATACTGAATTGCTGTAAGAATATCAGTTTTTCCATCTTCCATTAACCAAGAAATGTAAATAAGGTATTTCCCACATTATAAAGCTGCTCAATGAATTAATGGATTGACAAATACTAGCAATAAATTATTCAAAGGTTAAAAAATAAAAGAGCACCATTTGTGGTCATCTATCCCCAGCCAATCAAACATCAATGATAGGGCTACCAATTCTGGGCTGGAAAAAAACCCTGGACAATCTCTAAGTGGCAACAAAGAGTCATCTAATTATCATTCATCTTGCAAAATGAAGCTTCTTTTTTGTAAACTGGCTTGCCCAAGGCAACATGGACACCAGAACTAAATCTGCAACTTAAATGCCAACTTTGTTCCCATATACAGTACATCAACATTATTACGTAGCCTAATAGCTGCAGCTACAACAACTGGGGAACTTAACCCACTTTGTGGTCCCATTATGGTATATGCTACCATTATTCAACATCTTGCCACAATTAACATTGGGCAATTTAAGCAATGATAAAAAATAAATGGGCAAAATCTATAAGCATAAATGGCCATATTGAAAACTAGTGACAGTACATTTCACTCCTTCAAAACATTCTATGTTGACCCCAAGAATAATTGAGAAGATGTACACAAAGTCTGGTTTCAAGATGAAATAGTGGCATCAGAAATTATTAAAAGATTTCACGCAATTCTTCATGGATTCATCAAAGACCAACATTTCTTATCTCATAATATACATTCGTAGTCTGAATGCAAAAATGTTTGTGGCTCTTTCGTCCTTCTGTCCCCTCTCTTGCTTTCTTCAAGCAAAAATTATGCAGTTGTGTGTGGGAAATCTGATGGAATGAAAAATGTGTTTAAGGAGCTACAAGTCTTGTTTTGCATTAATTTTACTGTTCATTGTATCAGAGACAGGACTGGAGAATAGCAAATTTATTGCCCATCAAAAATTACGATATCTGTATGTAAGTAGTCCTCAACTTATAACAACTGGAACCAGCATTTTCACCATTGAGTCAATGGTGAACCCAATTTGAGTCAACCCAATTTTATAACTTTTTTGCCATGGATGTGAAGCAAATTACTGTGGTTGTTAAGTGAATCAGTTACCCCCAATGAATTTGCTTGTTAGTAGCCGTCTAAGGTGGTTGCAAATAGCAATTAGATGACCCTGGGACACTGCAACCATTGTAAAAATATTGCCAGGGGCCCAAATTTTTATCACGTGGGGTTGCTGTGATGGTCATAAGTGGGAGGATCAGTTGTCTCTTTTTTCAGTGCTGTTGCAACTTCCAACAGTTAGTAAATGAATGGTTGTAGATATTGAAGATAATCTGTACTAAAATGCAAATTTGAACTCAGTGCATCTTCATTTGCAGAGGCTAACATTAAAAATCTTGCAGGAAGACAGGTACAATACACTGCATTTATAAAGGAAAACGTTTGTACCTCAGGGTTGAAATGTGGGTTCCTTGGTGCTCTCTTGAGCTTGGATTTTTTTCTTGCAGACATTTCATTACCCAAACTGGTTAACAGCACTGATTATGTTACCTAGTTTGGGTAACAAAATGTCTTAATGAAAACAGCCAAGCTCAGAGAACACCAAGGACCACTACCATGCTGTATTTTTTATCCCGGTATCCTTAGAATGATTGTCTTCAAGAGGTATCCCAGCTTTCTAAATTATACTATTTTGTAATGGCTCCTGCATTACAAATGTGAGATTGAATCTAGATTCCAGTCTCCAAATAATTTCAATGTAGGGCAGGCAAAAAATGTGATTGTTCAGGAATAAGATCTGCAGCATCATACTTAGGGATGGGGCAAACACATTTTCTCTTTTTCCTGCTCCACAGTTGAAGTAATACCAAAAAACGAGTATTTGAGACAGACATCCTTTTGAAAATTTGGAAAGTTTTTTTTTAAGCTCTGAGTGTTTGGTCCTGGACACGTATACATCCAAACTAAACTGTGTTGTTTCTCGGTGTCATATATGTGGGTATATGCATAATTTTGTATGTATGTATGTATGTATTTAGTCATGTTTAAGTAGTGTTTATTAGAGGTGGAGACCCTTTGAGAGCTGTATGCAATGGAATTTCATTTTAATGTATGCCGATCAATGGTGGGATTCAGCCAGTTCGCACCACTTTGGGAGAACCGGTTGTTAACTTTCTGAGCTGTTTGGTGAACTGGTTGTTGGAAGAAATTATTAGGGCAGAGAACCAGTTGTTAAATTACTTGAATCCCACCACTGATGCCGATTAGTCTACATTCAAAGTGACAATAAACTTAGACTAAGTCTAAGTAAATTTTATTTGCTCAGTTCCTGTATATAACCCATAAAGGGATATCATGAATCAATTATTTGCTCACAAACAATTTTAATATTACGGTTAGGTCTCTAGACTTATATATAATGCATATGCAAGTAGGAACTTGGCTCTTTCAAGTTCTTAACAAGCCACACTTGACATTCTTGGGTGAATGAAAGCAAAACTTTTCTCAGGCAGAAAAGGATCTTGGAGAGTTCTTCACACCCCTCAATATTACATTAAAATTTTAACTTGGAAAAGAAAGAGAAAGTTTGGAAGAACATTTCCCACCCTCCATAAAAAGCTATTGAATCCATTATTTCCATAGGAAAAAAATATTTTATTTTTTTTAAAGAACAAATTCAGTTTGAAACAGATGTGGAATGTGAATTTTCATAGATTTCAATTTTTCAAAGGGGCTAACTGCAACATAGAACAAAGCAGATTTCAAAACTAAGACAGTCTAGTTTTTTTTTTAAAAAAGAAAAAAATATTTATAACTCAAGCATAATACTGTGTTACTTACAAACTGGACAAAGGAATTTTTAAATAAATATTCATGGTACACAGTTACAGCACAAATAGGCAGCAATTTGGCAACCTTTTTAAATCTTCTCTCTTTATCCTGGATACTGTGCAAAGGGGAATGACACGGCCTTTAAACAAGCTGTAGCTAAATACATAGCAAAAGTCAGATTTTATACAAAACATCTTGCTTAGACTTTATAAAAAACCAGTGTTGCTTTATATACACAGTCTGGTTAAGAAAAGATGTTTATTCTTGATTCCATGTGTATTTTTAATTGAATCTTTATTTAAAAAGGTGAATAAGGCTACTGTAACACCCCAAATCCATATACAGTCAATCTCAACTTATTTACAGCATCTTCACTCTTAAAACAGGATGTTCTAAATTTTCAAAAAGTTAGGGCTAACACAAGCAAGGCATTTACAGTAACTTTTCAAAGCTGAACCAAACACCAACCTCAAGGAACAGTTGGCAAGATTGTCATTATTCTGCACAAGACACAACACAGGTACACGGGGCTCCTTTCTCCCAACCCCCCTTCTCCTGGGTTGCAGGTTGCTCTTCTTTATAGATTTATTCAATATCTCCCCTCCCCATGTTTAGTACATTATAAGAAGGGAACTAACTGGCTAAACAACCTCTTTCAGGTTTTGTTTTTTAAAACTACCCCATCTATTTTTCCACTTCCCCTCCAAATCCTAAGGACTTACAAGAAAAACCTTGCATGGATGGGTTCATAGAGAGAAAAGCTTTAGGAAAGGACTGCTTCTGTGCTGCAGCTAGTTACCATAGTAACCTCCCACAGAACCATGCTACTTCTCGCTTTCCTCTCCCCTCCATCTCTCCCTTCGTGCACCAACGTCATTTTCAGGTTCAAGAAATACCAAAAGTAATCATTTCTATGACAGGACTCTGTGGTGTAGTGTGGTGTGGTGGGTTTTTTTTCCCTTTTTTTTTCTTTTTTCTTTTGCATGTGCTCTGTGGTAGTTGAGAACCTTAAAATGCTGTAGCTACAACTTCTTTCGAGTCCAGAAAGTGAAGTGTTGCTATGGTAACAGGATTATGTGATAAGACATCTATTTTGCATAGCACATAAAAAAAAGTAGATTTATGTCCCCCAGGGTGCAGAGGTTGAAGGAGAACAACAACTATGCTTCAAAGCAGGAACTTTATAGTAAACTTTCCTATTGGTATCCAGCTCAAAAAATACTCCATCTCATAAGGCAAGGCGGGAAAACACAGCACAAAAAAAGAGAAAAAAAAAGAAAAGCCATATCAGAATATCTTGTTAAAATACATTGTGTAGTTATACACTTATCTCTCATGATTCAGGGGCTTTGTTTCCTAGTCTACTGGTTATGTAAAACAGCTAAGAGGGCTTGGTTATTTTTACATTTCTTCTCACTATTGTTGTTTTTGGAGTTAAAGATCTATTTTCCCCCAGAAGTAGCCAAAATGATTTCATGGTCACAGAGGAATTTCACATCTTCTGTAAGGATTCTGTGCAATTTCAATATATAGATATATTAGTAATCTGAACAAAATCTGCTACCATACGTCCCTTGGGTTCTATACACTTATTATAAATAAGTCACATTATACCTCCCCTTCTTGTAGCCGAATGTGTTGCATCTTTATGTGGTGGTTTACCATATGTGCTTTATTTCAGAAAGAGAAAAATCCCACGAATGCAGTGCAAGACTAACTCAAAATGCACTGCCAGAAATCAGAATGTCAAAAGGCTTGATTGAAGGAAAAATACAATCCTGACCAATTTTTATATAGATGTGAATGCTTTGTTTAAGTGATGGAATTATAGCCCTCTTGACCATTAAGTTTGTGATTTGTCTATGTCAGATGTTGCTGTTTTCTTTTTCCCTATGATTAGATAAAATATGATAAGTAATAGCAGCTGTGTCTGCTTAAAAAATCATTTGAAGCAGACCAAGATTTTGCTACAGCTAGTTCAAAGCTGTACATCTTATTGCTGGTAAAGTACCACAGCAGTCGTGCCCTAATATATCACCAGCAGCCTTCTATTGTCTTTGTCTTTCAGGCACATTAATTTACTTGCACTACTTTGTGGGGGAAGTATTTCCTCCTGCAAGTTACTATTTGAGAAAACCTTGGCATCCTTCAAGTACAGACCCTAATCAGCTGCTCCTATTGCTATGTGTTAACACTCTTCATTGAACTCCGGATATCAAAGTGCTGTGCTATTTAAATTGTCTAGCTTTGTCTAGTTGATATTCCAGAGACAGTAGCATTCTTTCAGCCCTTCCCTCTCTCTTCTGCCACATGTCACTTCTATTGTGGATTCGGGCCGACAAGCTAGCTTTTGGCTGGAAGATTCTTCTTTCAGCAAGCCCAAAGTCTCTCCCAAAGCATTATCCATTCAAGTAAGGCTGCTTTCACAAATAGGTGGAATATGGGATGGTAAAAAATTATTTTTTAGAAAAATCACTTTTCCGAAAGCAATGCATGACATGGAGTGCATAAATTTTCATATGAAGGATGACAGAATGCCGTTTGGTTGAAGTAAAATGCCACAGGGACTGACTAAAACAAACAAAAAAGTTTAAAATCTTACTTAAAAGCAGAGGTCTGTAAGACAAATCCATGAGCACCAAGAGAAGCACACACAAAGTCACAGGGCTGCATTTCAAGCTTGATGACTTAAGACTCTCTTCCTAGAATGCCTAAAACCATTAGTATCTGCGAGTTGCTCCATCTTCCCTGGGGGTTTTTGTACGTGCCTGAATGCCTACAGCACATGGCTTAGAAGGTGATGAACAAACAGCAATTGCTATGGGAATCTTCTATGTAACTTCTTCCAGCTTCCAAGTAAATGCTTGTTCACCAAGACAGGAATTCTACAGACTCGAAAGCTGCCCCCTCAAAGCAGCTCTCTGTAATAGGGTGGAGCTTGCTGTTCCCTCCTCTGCATCTGGTCCAGGAATCCACACAGTGGCTCATCACAATCCCCAACCTCTGTGTCACGGATAGCATTTGACCAGACAGAGAGAGAGTTTCAAAACAGGTACCACACTGAGTGTTCATCAGACCTTGTAATAAATGTTTGCTGGGCTTTGAGGGGGCATCTCTTGAACTATGTACACAGGATGTCCATAGTCACCACTGACTTTCTCATAGTGAGGGCAAAAAACACTATCTGCAGTCCTCAGGGGGATGATAATGTCGCTGGGTTCAGACCCATTGTTGTTCCCACTGCGTTTTGGGGTTGCTAATGTACTAAGTGACAAAGTTGTCGTGTGCTGAGGCGAATGCTTCCTGTGTCTCCTTCGATACTTCAACAAAAGAACCACCAGTGTGATGATGATGAGGAGGAATATGATGGACCCTGAAGCTATCCCTGCAAATAAGGCCACCTCTGAACCAAGGATACTGGAATGTCCAGCTTTGCTCCCATCTGAGTTGGGACCTAGGAATAAGGTTGGAGGGAGACAGGGAGAGAAAGAGAGAAAGAGAAGGGAGAAATCTAAGTTCAAAACAATCACTGTCCATCACCACTTTGTAGCCATATTTAATTGTCTTCTGAAAACCTGAGTAGCTAGATGCAACCGTTCGCATTACACAGACATTCTGACTGTTGCTCTCCTATCATGTTGCTCCCAAATTACACTTTGTATCTCTCTTCACCCATCAGTGTAGAAGGACAGCACTGATAAAACAGCCTTTGATGCATGTTATGTCTCCCCAGACATCGGCCAGCTTAAGGCAGCTAATAGAATAAAATAGGGAAACAGGAATTCTCAAAACTCATCTGTCACTATCTTTTACAAACACCAATTTGTATTAAACTATACTACTGTGTGCCTTTTCCTTTCTGCGTATGCATCTTTATTATGTAGCCCAGAATTTAAAACAAAATGAAAACATTGATGAGTGGAATAGGTATCTATAGGCTTCAATGCAACTGTTCTAATACTGATTGAAGGAACTGATAGCTTATCAGTATTGGGACTCTAGCTAAACCCAAGTCTTGGAACTGACTTTTAATAGCTTTCCAAACCCAATGTTATTCAACTGGTACACAGAGAATAATATTTTGCAGTGAGGCATCATGGCCCACTGGAACCTTCTAGTGTAGTATTTTTCAAACTTGGCAACTTTAAGATGTGTGGACTTCAGCTCCCAGAATTCCCCAGGCCATTCTGCCTGGATAATTATGGGACTTGAAGTCCACACACCTCAAAAGTTGCTAAATTAAAAAGAAAAAGAAAACACCACTCCAGAAGGTTCCAGTGTGTTGGTCATACTTAGTAGCAAGGGACATGCTGCTTGTAAAATTCAAACAGTAAAACTGTGACATCAGAAGCAAGCATAATGCGAGCAGCAGTCCCTATTGCAAGGATATTTAAGTTTTATTAATTAACTCAAATGCTCTCTCACTGGAAAAAATCAGTGCTAATTTAGCTGCAACTGGATGCTTGATTTAAATGGGAATATTGCTGTGATGTTAAATTTAGGTGAAAAGCCACTGCACATTATATTTCTAGTATATAAAAGAATTGATGTTTACTAACTACCAACTAAAAGGTCTATAAGAATGAGGGCGAATAAATTTGAAAAGAAGCCATGAAACAACTAATGGGAATTTTAAAATAAACTAGTATCTACGATTGAACAGTAATCTCAGTTTGCTGTTCTTTCTCCTAACTTTCTCCAGTGTATTCTTTCTTGTTCAAGTGAAGTAAAGAGAAGAAGCTGATGTTAAAGTGGTGGCCAGTAACATAATTAACCAAGCAAAAATGCCAGCCACCATGGCATGCCAATACAGAAGGAGGGGGAGGACTTTTGAACCTTGTTTATCAGTTTCAGGAGATGGGAAATTGCAACACAGAGTCACTATCATGCAAACTTTATGAATGTAGCAGTGGTTAGTTGCTCTAGCAGAAGAGCAAGCTGTTGATATCAATAGGGACAACCTTTGTACAGCAACTATATGTTTGCATGGGAAGCTGAAATCAGGACAATATCTCTATTGCTAGCTTCTCCAAGTAACAGCAGGCTGGTAGTTTCACCAAGTCAGGAAATGAAACTTTCAGAAATGCTGCCAGGACACAATGATGGCAATCTATAATTGATTAAATATAAAAATATAAATTTAAAAAGCATATCAAATAAGAGGGTTTAACTATGTCCTGGACTGCAACCCATGTTTTCCTTATTTTTTTTTCCTTTTAATAAAATCCATTTCTTATAATTGCAAGATGTTTTAGAGCAAAATCTGTTCCTAAAGACCAGTAGCAACTATGTACCAGACCAAATTTATACGAAACCAAACAGGAGAGCAAGAGGATACATTTTTGCAGAAGCTCTTTTGGATTGGTATATTCTTTTTTAAAATTAGCTGTTATATATTGAATTTGTTTGGTCTGATTAATGCTTTTGAGGTGCAATCTGATGTTCCCAGGAGACTTTTTCCATGAAAAGATAGAAAAATGTGATGCATAGATTGTCCCTTGATCAGCAGCCAAAGCTCCATCGCCATGCAGGTGATAAGGACAAAGGAACATACCAGAATGATATAAGGGAAGCTCTGAAGCTAAGCATTTTCATTCCCCAACATACTCTGAATTTGTATGTGTGTGAGAGAGGGTTATGCCAGTCTTGGAAGAGACATAGATAACTTCTTTCCAACAGAATCAGTGGGGAGGAAGCATGTTTTTAAGAAGAGGAAAAAAGGAAAAAAGCCATTCTGTCACTCTTGTTGTAGCTGTTGCAAGCTCTAAGGAGTTTAGGAAGTGGTAGCTCCTCTACCGTAGGTAATCTTTCCCCCACCCAAGTCTCCATAGGATTGCATTTAGATAAGCCCATAACAGACCCTCCTTCAGGATCTAGATGTTCTCCTGTTTACCTGCATGATCCTTTACAAAGGGACTTGTTGTGGAGCTTTTCCCGTTGGTACCAGCTTCCTGTTCCGGGCGTTTAGTTGGATCAGCATTATTTGGGGACCCACCAGAATTGGGAACTGAAAGAACACAAATGATTCACTACAAACTAATAATAATGTGCTTTCTAAGCTGGTTATTAATTTTCATGAGGCACGAATGGCTTTGAACAGAAGGTCCTTTATTTAGGACTACAAGGAGATATGAGAATCTAATTTTCCTCTTTAAAGCAAGTTTTTTTAAAAAATAAAATAAAAATAAAGCTATATCGTTATTTTAGAGATTCAGACTGTGAAGCTATCAGCAAAAATGGAGGGAGTTCCTGAAATTGGCAAGAAAGCCTTTGCAAATGACATTTCAGCACAGCCAAGCAAATTGATTGACTACTAAATCAACCCCTAATTAGGAAGAACAATTCATTCTTTCCCTGTACAATAGGTTATCTGTAGATGAGAAAAAGACCATGAACAAAACCCTCATTTTTAGTGAGGTTTTGTTACAAGCAAAGCTATGAAAACATTAGCTCCCTCTCCTTTTAAAACAATTTTGAGCTGTGAAACTGTACTTTAATATATAGTCTACAAGCAAGAATAACTGGAGCACATACTATTCAAGGATGACTTATCCTTCTAAGAAAAGCTGTTCAATGAAAAGATCTTAGTGAATTTAATCTTCCTATAAAATGTCAGTAACTTAGCTGCAGAAAATAGAATTTTGATTCAGAATATAAGACAGTTTCACCCACTTTGCAAAGCCAGGTGAATTGAATTGGGGAGCGAGAGCTGTTTACAATTGTTGAATGAATAATAATAATAATAATAATAATAATAATAATAATAATAATACAGATGATCACTACCTTGTTCAACTTTCATAAGGATCTTCATGGCTTTTGTCTGGCATACACCGCCCTCCTGGTTATCCAAGCCTTCAAGCGATCCATTGGATGTTGCTGATTGGAAAAAGAAAAAAAAATCAAATGAAAGTTTTCAGGATACTAACAGGTACAGCCTCACACACAAAACAAGAATAGTTGAAAACAGATGTCACTTGTCCAAATTTATTTCTGTTGTTCAGGTTTATCCAGAAAAAGCTGGGAAATACTGGCAATTAAGAGAACAAACAAACATCCAATACAGGCTGTGTTTTTAGTTTCTAATTCATCCAGGTGCCTTTTTCCATAGCTGTCAACTGACTTATTATGCCAGTGTTTGCTCTCCACACCCACCTCCGCTCCCTTGAAAAAATGAGTTAGTTCAGAAAGAAGTCTGCCAAGTTCAGCAGAACAAGGAAGTTTAGTTTTTAATTTTTTTTATTGAACTGAAATTCCACAGATGAAAAACATCCAGTATTTTTAGATTGCGAAAAATTGTGAATATCTTTGTTTTACAGTTTGTAATAGTTCATTTACACATTCTAGTGCTTGCCTTTATATACTAACAAGGTCAGATACGATATGAATTGAAGTCTAACATCTATTTAGCTTTGTATCTTCAATGAGGCAGGTAAATCTGCCTCCGTTTACTTGAGAAACAGTAAAATTATTATCAGGGGATGCTTTATTTTGGGG
>JANHZT010000003.1:606936-625912 GCA_032468215.1 Stegonotus admiraltiensis
TGCCTGGAATGTCAAACAGCTCTATCAGTTCCCCCCTCCCTCCTGCTCATGGCAACTTGTAAGCTTGCAAGTTGACAGTATGTATGTGTACACACACACACACACACACACACATGGGATCAATGAGATTGGAACAATGGTAGTCAGTGTGAGCACTGGTCATAAGTGTGAAGACCTGATTTTTTCAGCACTATCGTAACTTTGAACAGCCACTAAAGGGTCATAAGTCAAGGACTACCTGTAAATATAACAGTGCTGTACAAGAAAACATATTTGTGATAATCTAGACACACTAAGTTAATGAAAGCTACTTTAATAGAAGCACTGTAAATACTCTATTTTGATTTTAATCAATAAGCAAATAAACGCATCTTATGTGTACAGCCCAATTGAATTTTCTAATGTGATCATTTTGCTACAGAAGTTAATATAGCTGGTAATCTAGGACATAGTACAATAAATACTAAAAATACATACAGGTGATCTTGCCCGAATGTAAGAGCAATCAATATGGGTATAAAAACAATTTTCTAAACTGAAGCTCACCCACAATAAGTGCTATAATCACTTTTTTTTGAACCACCCTTTACAAAAACATTTTCAAAACTAGACTGTGAAATGCTGCAATCAGTATTCAACTCACTATTAGAAGGGAATATAAAGCTTGCATTCAGCTTCTCCATTCCTGCAAAGCAACTGATACTAGAAAAACTAATTGTGATACTGGTTGTACGGCTAAGCATTTACCATTGTGCAGCTCTCTGGATCACTGACATCTATGATAAATTGTATTATTCGCACTGGATCTGAAGCTATATGGACACACCTTAAATGTTGTATCATTTAGTTTACAGAGATGCCAACATTTACTTTATAGCAGGTGGAAGTTTATACAATGAATGTTGTAGTCTAATGGAAAAATTTCACTTCTAAACTCAAATTTGAGACATTTCCAAGGTTTCCTTGTTTCTAATTAAAACTTGGATTTTGCATTTTTATCATGATGTATAAATAAAGGAGAACATCATCATGACAGTGTTTGAAAAATCCTAAATAAAAAACTCAGTTGGATTTTTCTTTTCTTTTCTTTCTTTCTTTCTTTCTTTCTTTCTTTCTTTCTTTCTTTCTTTCTTTTTCTCCCTCCCTCCCTCCATCCCTTTCTTTTGCACAAGACTTTCTTCTTATTCTATTAAATACTCCAGGGGAAAGTTATGTATAAAACTGGAAATGGGAACCATTACCATCCTTACAATATGTTTTATAGTACTGTTATTCCACCTCTACAATTAAATATTTTATGTACCTTTTGCTTATCATATCTACCCAGAAAAAAATAAACACGTTACAAAATGTATTGTGTTACATTTAAATTTATTCTGACTTTTTAAAACAGGCCTACTCTTCTACAGGATGCAAATGACTTCCTCTGATTTAATGAGAATTCTTCAAATCCCACTGCAGGAGGAAAAGCGCCTTAGGGCACTAATTTTGCATAGTTTTATACTAGTAGTTAACTTTACACATGGGAGTAGTTCTACTTAAGTCACAGAGATGCTTTATATACATAAAAATCAAACCTCTGCGTGTAAGCCTTTGTAACCAGTAGTTTAAGTTATTTATTATGTTTAAAGCACTTTAGTTTAATTTAATACTAATCTGCATAATGAATACATAAAAGCTCCTTAAGCAGAAAAAGGAGACTCTCCTTTGTAGAATTTAATTGTCAAAACTTTTATGTGTTTGTGTGTTCACACATGCATGTGAACTAGTCATGGCATGAAATATTAAACAAACCAGCTGAAAATATTCAACTGATTATAAAACAGTAAAAGCAATTCTAAGCAACTCTGAAATTATTCATTTTCACTTGTAAGCAGCGTCTTCTATCTTCCTGTGTACTTTAATATCCACCATACCTTGGGGAAAAAGCTGGCTCACCAGTTCCCGCCTACTAACAAGTACAGCCATTTTGTTCTTTCATTTGCTACCCATGAGAACAAGAATGGTACTTACATATTCCCTTCTAGAGTATCTTTCTGTCTCACTATAAATGAGACCAACTGATGGCACTGCCTATGTAATGCCACATATATGAATGAAGGCATTGTATAATAGCCACATTAGTATATTTACAAGACCCCAGTGGATTAAAAAAATGCACTCCCCACAGATTCTACATCCATTAGTTCTATCCACAATGTACAGAGAGGGAGGGGAGAGGGAGACCTAAAAATCCTTACTTTTCCCCCTTCAGTAATTTTATGTTGATGATACGTATTTAATTCAAATAGAACTGAATTAGCTGAATTAAGAATGATTCTCCAAAGATTCAATGACTGAACTTTCTGTATCATATTACGCTAGGAGTCAAAGGTAATTCCTTTTTTTTTAACATTAATAATTCCAAATTTTATTA
Organism: Stegonotus admiraltiensis; assembly: GCA_032468215.1. Taxonomy (NCBI): domain Eukaryota; kingdom Metazoa; phylum Chordata; class Lepidosauria; order Squamata; family Colubridae; genus Stegonotus; species Stegonotus admiraltiensis. Next base: position 609,353 of record JANHZT010000003.1, read on the forward strand.
GTTTATCCAAATACAATATAAAATACAAAAAAAGATAAGGGAAAAATAAGGGAGGGAAAGGAAAGGAAAAGGGGAAGATAAAAGTGTAGAGCAAAGGGCAAAAAGAAAGAAAAGGTGTTGACTTCTGACTCCTTTTGGTGCAGTAGAATAAGATAATAGCATCACACCTTAATGTTTTACTTTTATATAATACAAACTAGCCATTTCTATAACAACAAACCTACTTAATCAGCAAAACCCCAAATCAAAGTTTCATTTTTTTCACTCAAGCACAAAGTCCAAAAGTGGTTTCCAAGTAGAAACAAAATTAATTGTGTTCTTTTCTTTAATCACAGCAATTTGGCCATCTCTTCTAATGCCATCAACTTTTGTAGCCATTCATCCATTGTGGGAATCAAAGTGTCCTTCCATTTTTGTGCATAAAGTAATCTTGCTGCTCTTAACATATATAACATCAAAGTCCCTGATTTTTTTTCTAAATCTTTTCCATTAAACCCAAAAGAAAAGTTGAAAATAATTTCTGTATGTGTAATATAATTTAAGACAAAAGAGAGAATGCTAAGATCATATTTTGCCTATGGTCATGCAACATGATATTCTTTATAAGTGTTTACATATTACAATAAAATAAGGTCACGTCCTCAAAATACGCAGTTTATCATTTTAAAAGTTATTGCTTCTAAAAAAATAACAAATGGCAGCCTATAAAAACAAGAACATCAGAAATAGCTGGCGTTAGGGAATGGAAGTGTTCCTATTCAAAACCTTTCGCTAATACTATTGTGTATAAATACGTAGTAGAATTTTGTTTTTTTAATTATTCTGTTGAATATAATTTTTCTGGAGAAGATTATATTTTTAAAGTCAGGAACAGATTGAAAAGTCCATGGTTCAAAAGAATGATAAGAAGAAGTTGCTACTTAAAAAAAAAAGCCCACAAATTTCATTTTTGCAAAACTGAATTTTCTAGTCAGATTGCCAAGAACAGGATATAATTTAACTCCATAGAAGCTTTCTGGGAATAAATATGCATGCATAACCTATAATTTATAGGTTACAAAAATGTATTTCTTGATAAAAATGAGCACAATAACATTTCCTTCTTATTTGGGTGTTCTACTGTTGACTGTTTTACAAAAGTTATTACTCCTGTTAGTTTTTCCAATTGATATTCCCAGATGTGCCTTCTTAAATGGATAAAACTCCATCTGTTTGACTCTAAGGGTGAACAAAAGTAAGCAAAAGTAGTTTTCAGATTTTAGACTAGATACAGTAGTCATAATCAAAATCACAGTAAATAATGCCTGATATGTGTAAAATCTGTATTTATTTATTATTTATTTTGTCGCATTTCTATGCCGCCCAAGGGACTCTGGGCAGCTTACAACAAAGAATAAAACCAATGCGAACAATCCCATAAAAAAGTTAAAAGAAAACATTAAAACGTTAAAACACATGCACTCCAATTCGTGGCCGGGTCTCGCAAGATCACTATAATGAGATCAACGGCCCCAGGCCTGCCGGAAGTCTTCACTGCTTTGCGGAAGGCCAATAGGGTGGGGGCAGTCTGGACCTCAGGAGGTAATTGGTTCCAGAGTATTATTAAAAGTAATATCTCTTTTAATCCTTTTCTCAAATTAGGATTTTTCTTATTCTTATATTTTTTTTAAAATCAAGTAACATCATTAAATCTGTATGCCGATAGCAAACAGTTCATTTTAAATTACAGGCGGTCCTTCATTAAGGACATTGGGACTACAATCTCCATTGCTAAGTGATGTGGTTCATGACATTACTTAATGTAGAAATCCCAACAGTCCCTGCTGCCATTGTTAATTGAATCCCATCAGTTATTAGGAAAGGTGCCCCTTATCCAAGCCATTCTGAGTTTGGTCATTCCCTGCCCCGAGTCTCGATAAGGTAATTGTTGTTTCTTCGGTTTGTCCTAGCTGCCTATCTTCCCCTGATCTCTACCCTTTTGACCAACCGGCATAGCGGCACTCCACAGTGGCAAAATCAATGGCACTGGAGCTTAAAAAGAGGCCTGCACCTTCAGCAATATCAGCCAGCTGCTGCCATTTCTGGATTGCAATTTAAACCCCAGTGCTGGTGGCGCCACCACTGCTGAGAGGTGCCACCTCAAGACCTGGGTTGCAGCCGCCCCTCCCCTAGGGTGCAAAACCCCTAACAATTTGTGCTCTGCAGGCCTTGTGGTTCCCAGCAACTGTTGGCCACATGTATAGGCCTTTTTCCTTCACACGTACCATTCTCCTGATGCTTGGAAGGCAAAAATTTGAGGAACAGCACACTCAATTTGAAGGAAGGCGAACACACCTTCTCACGAAGTTTCAGATGACCTCAAAAGCCTTCCGAATCATCACAAAAATGGTGTGTGCACCTCTGGAAAGAGGCCTGGTGCAGCCAGGAGAAAACAGCAAATGTTGACTGGCCACACCAGGGCTGATGGAACCCATGGTGACATTTGAACAGTTGCTGATCATTAAGCAAGGATTATCTGTAAATTGAATCTAGTTCACTATTCTCATTTCTGCTTAAAAGTTATGTTATTTATTTATATGATTGTTGGCACCCATCTTACCATCTTGGCAACTTACAATCATATTGTGAGCCATTTACTAAAAAAGGTAAACAGTTTCAAAGTTACCTACCATTTCTACCAGTAGGTTATCAAAAGATTTAGAATCTTGGCTGGTTAAAAAAGAAAAAAATGAAGGCAAGGAGAAAGTCATTCCTTTTCTGACCTTAGCTTATGGTCAGTTCAAGAACCAAGATTAAATCTTATATTTGTTTCCTCCTGCCAAGTGTCAGTTAGGAAGTGGATCACAAGAGCCTTCATGAAAGAATTATTAACTGGATGAGGGAGTATATCTTATCAAGTATTGTTACTGAGAAATACTTTCAATAGTTACTAATATCTGGAAATGGTTCCCTATAAGACTACTTGGAAGGAATCAAATTGGTTTCCCAATAAAAATACACAGACAGAGCTGTAGATTAAGTTAACCAAACCTTGGGAGATTTTGTTACAGTAATCAAGACAGACACAACTGCTGTAAATCTACTATTGTACTGATTTCTACTTAGCAAAGTTGCAAAGGGTAGGAATGCAATCTATTCCTTGCACTTTTACTCTTATTTATTCTGTGATTTACCCTCTGTCTCTTCTTTTCCGTTTTGTGCTATGTCATCTTTCTTCAAGAATGATCACGAGATAAGAAAAATAACAACCTGGCTACTTTTCTTCAGACTTTTACTTAACTTTGTTCGTATACAGGTATTTGACTCTTGCATCTGAATTCAGTCTTTTGACATGACTTATAGGCAAATTTTAAAACTACTTTATTTAAAAATTCATGTGAGACAAACTATCAACCTGTGGTCAGATTTTTATGAAATAGTGTTTTTGATGAAGTTTTTCAGTGAATTGTACACTGACCTGTGATCAGAAATTAGATCTCAAAGGCACCACCCACCATAAGAGCCTATCAATTTTTTCCGTAAGCTATTACAGTAAGTCTGATACCACTTCCACGGCACCAGGCTGAAAGATGTAAATTCTCTAAACCCCAAAGAATGCTATAATCCTCCCGGAAATATAATTATTATACTGTATTACCATAATGAAATAATTATACAAAAATGAAGAAAATGAGTCCTATTTATGGATTTACTTAGAATAATAAGTTTTCCATAAGATCCATTTGTCCATAAGTCTCAAGTCATAATTAAAATGGTACCATTTATGCCACAGTTGGCCTTCTACTGAGAATTAATCCCCAAAGCATTAAATAACTGATATATTTTGTAACAGCTATTTCAGCACAGAGGGCCCTGTTTATACTATACATTTTCATAAGGAGTACTGACTACTATCACTAGTTTGAGTTCTGTAGCTTTTATTCTAGCAATATAAAATTTACTGATTCACTTCTTTCTCAGAAGTCTTAGGCATTGAGAAGTCTTGCATGTAAAATTACAACAGCCATATTTTAAAACAGATCATACGTGCACCGAATTAAATTTTCAATATTCTATTTTTGTTCTGAACAACACACATTTGAATTTCATTAATGATATTTACTGTACGTATGATGAATTTACTAATTTTATTAGTACTTTTTCTAGTCCCATTCTGTTCTTTACAATTTTTAAATGAATGTTCATTATGTATATTCATACATAAAAGGAATTTGTTGGCACTTTGCTTTTCAGGAATGATTCAAAAGTAAGACAAGGTTTCTTTAAAATATATATAATTTTTAATACTATGCTAAAACACTATGCCTACTTACATAGGAATGACCTAATAAAATCATTTCTTTTATTTCCAAATAAATGGATTAAAGGCAGTAGTGGGTTTCAAATTTGTTTGCTACTGGTTCGTTCGCGGGCACTCACACACATTCCCAACACTTCTGTGCATATGCAGAAGCTTCTGCGCATGCACAGAGACATCCAGGCAGGTGGGTGGAGCCTCCCGCCGCCGCTACCAGTTCGCCCGATCCAGAGCGAACTGGTAGCAACCCACCACTAGTTAAAAGTAGTTCTCAACTTAGGACCATAATTGGAACCAGAATTTCCACTGCTAAGCAATGCAGTTGTTAGGTAAGTCAAACCTGATTTTACAAACTTTTTCTCAAAATTGTTAACTGAAAGACTAAAGTTGTTAAGAGAATCACGTGCTTGTTAAGTGAATCTGGCTTCCCTTATTGACTTTGCTTGTGGGAATCTGTCTGGGAAGGTCATGAATGGTGATCACATGACCTTGGAATACTGCAACCATCATAAATACATGCCACTATCACTCAATTATGGCTGGAACACAGCAATTATCTGTTGCCAGAAGAACAACTACATCTATTGCCCTGCTGGTGTCTCTTGAGAAGCAGGAGCGTCCAGCGTCTGCTTTTCACTCAAATTTAAAGCACCCCCCCCCCACAAGACAAAGGCATCTAAGCTTTTTCCCATCCATCCTTTTCACCTCTTTCCTGGCACCACTGCTGTACCAGCTAACCATACTCCATTTTGATTAAATATCTAGCAGAAAGTAGAAAACAAAACTGTTCATGCAAATACAAACAAAATTTACTCCAATGATATTTTATGTTTTCTATTTGAAGTTACTACCTCACTTTGTGATCACTTTTCTTGTATGTTATGTGTGTATAGGAAACACACTGCCAAACACATTGAAAGGGTTAAAGTGTCATTCTATTACAAATTAGGATTGTTATTTATCACTGAATGAACATCAACTGAATATTACTGTATCTTATTACATCTAAAAAATCCAATGTTTTAGTATTGCAAATGGGATTTAGCGAAATTGTATTAAATCAGAAAGATGACCTGTGGGATACAGTCCTTTAATTTCTAGTATAACTGAGTTTTCTTTTTCTTTATACTATTTAAACTATATTAAAATACCCAGGTATTCATCAATTACATTGCTAACGTTGACAGCTCAGCCTACCCCAGTTGTCTGAAAACCTGGAAATAAAACAGGATCTAAAAACAGTAAAGAGGAAGTTAATAATAAGCTACCATGAAAATACTTTCAATGAAAACAATATAAATCCATTAAGCTTCTTACTTGATTGAATACAGTAAATAAATAAAGAAATAGCAAGACCAAAAAAGACAGGAAACAAAGTTATTGTTCACTTACATATGATGTAATAGTCTTTGTTTCTCTGAAATTCTAGACCCCAGAGGTTAGGGCTAAACTCTTGAAACTTGATGGTAAACTTAACATCTTGATCAGGCTTGGCACAGTTGAGCAGAGGAGTGTTGTCCTTTTTAACAGTACAGCTGTCTGCTTGGTCTTTCTCAACCATATAGACTTTGTAGTACTCATACTGACCACTAGTCTTAGAGTCCACCTTTGGGCATATAATATCCAGTTTATCTCCAATCTTTGGATACAGTACTAATCCCTGTCCAGGATGGAATCTAAAAGAAAAAAAAACAGATAAAAGTCATTCATTAGATAAAGAGAAGTAAGTATCATGCCCATAAAAAGAAACCTGCAAACCGATGATGATGATGATGATGATGATAACAATAACAATAATAATACAATCCAGGCTACGAAAGTAACAATAGGAGAAACCCAATTTTAGTTTTCTTTACTATGGATAAGTTGAAATCCAAAATGATTTAAGTTAACCATCACAGAATTCCATTGCTTTAATGAATCTACTTTAAGAAGAACTCAAATTAAGTTTCATTCAACAAGAATGAATGAAATATTTTGTCCTCAAGCTTGTTCTAAGCAAAGAGATACTGGGTCAAAAGAAATGGATGAAATAGGATCGTATGATCTAGTATCCAAATATCAAGTATTGGATAAAACTATTTAGTGCTGTTCATTATATGATAAACAACTATTTCCACTGAGGTAGCCGCAGCATCTCTCTCCTAGTCTGCCATATGGAGAACCAACAGCAGCTGCAGCTTCCAAGCGCTGGATATACATTTGACTGTCTTTTATGACACAATTTTATTATCCCTTAGGAAGGTTTCAGCTCATCTTTTTGAAACATAAAACAAAAGAGTAAAACTTTTGTTTGTTAAAACTAGAACCTGCACCAATAACTTGTTAAATGTTCCTGGTATCAACCAGACACATTAAATATTTCAGATTAGTTAAAACTGGCTATTCACTATTCAAGCAACTCAGTTTACCTTAACGTAGAGCCATAACAAAGATTAAGGTTTAAATGAAAATAATTTCTTGAAGTACTGGTTTAACTGCAAATAAATGTACTCTTTTTAAGCAAAAAAAAGTCACTGCAATCTTTATTTTCTGCCTATGATACAGGAGTCCCAATTAATATTTTCAGAGCTATGGATGCAGAATTTCCTTAATATTAATACCCTCAAATATTAATATTAAACACCTCCTAATCTAAACGTTTCATGGCAGTTATCTTACTGTAAGAGAAAACATTACTGAAGAAATTGGCTTCTTAATGAATAGTTATTTCCAGCAGTTTATATTAAGGACTCCACAGCAGACATTCACATGATCAAAAATACAAAATAATGGATAAAATACAAAATAATGGATAAGTATTAAATCCCCAAGTTCTAGTGCTCTTTTATTTCATGCATCTCCAACGGCACAAATTTCATCTAGGCATGCAGATTTTATAGATGAGAATAACTCAGATTACTGCAAACAGAGAGTTGCCATAATTTTAACTTGGCCATTAATCAGAAAGATAAAAACCTGAAAGTTTGTATTTACACACATAGTTAAAGCTGCTATATACTATTTACATCAGTGGTGAAATCTGAACCAGTTTACTACTGGTTCACTGGCTGCGCATGCAGTGCACACCGAAAGAAAGCATACGGTCAGTAGAACAGCGTGCAAGGGGGGTTGATCAGCTGTGGCACGCAATCTTTTTCATTTTTTTTTTTTACTTTTAAAACCTCTTCGGCTGAAGAGGTTGTAGAAAAAATGCTTTTAAAAGTAAAAGAAAGCCTCTGATGATCGCACGGATCAGCTGGGCATGGGGGGGCCAGGGATTTTTGCTACCGGTTCTCTGAACCACCTGCCGCCATCGTGAACCGGGAGCATTTCACCCCTGATTTACATAAACCTTCAGCAAAGGAGGCAAACCATGAACATCTTACAGTAGCCGATAACTAATTAAATGCCCCACCCATTTTGGAAAAGGTACATGAACTGGCAGTGCTCAAGCTAATTAAAACAGATACACAGTTTTTGGACTTGATCAAAAACTTCCTGAATCCCACACATGGTACAATCCCACATGAACCACCTATCCTCTTTTTAAAAAGTGCAGTGTGACATTTTACATCAGGTATAAGCTACGTACATCTATAGCAGTAGGGTGTATCTGGCCGCAAAAGCATGAAATAAAAAGTGCCCATAATTGACTTACTGTTCACTCCCACTGTACATTTTTATTCAAGTAAGAAATCATATAAATGAAACAGAGGAGCCCAAATAAGTATACAATGAATATAAATATAAGGTGAGGCAGACAGCGAATATATAACTTTTAGGGTGAATATACAGAATCAGATGAACAAAACGGATTTAATTTTCCTTTAATTGTTTGAGCCATGGTGGTGCAGTGGTTAGAGTGCAGTACTGTAGGCTACTTCTACTGACTGCCGGCTGCCTGCAATTTGGCAGTTCAAATCTCACCAGCCTTAAAGTTGACTCAGCCTTCCATCCTTCCGAGGTAGGTAAAATGAGGACCCAGATTGTTGAGGGCAATAGGCTGACTCTGTAAACCGCTTAGAGAGGGCTATAAAGCACTGTGAAGCGATAGATAAGTCTAAGTGCTATTGCTATTTGCCCTACTTGTAGCTGCTACAACAGAAAATATGGAACTGCATATGGTTGCTATGGTTCCATCCAACAGACACAGATTGATGGCACCTTTTGCCTAAACATATCCAGCTTTTATACTTTCCTACTTCAGCACTGGGACAAGCAATTTGAATATGAAACACACAAACTCTAGAAAGAGATTTATGGGCTTATTTTTACTTTGCTGAAACATCTTAATAAATGACTATTTCTTTTGCAGTTTGGCTCATGACTCATGAAATAATGAGGGCATCTTTCGGAAACTTCACACCATTATTCTTGAAAAAAAAATTAAGAGTTAAGACATTTTAAATTTGAAAATGTATGAATACATACTATATCACTATTTACTGTACATTCTAAAACCTATTTTTAACTTGGCTATAACTTATGTCTCCTTGTTATGGGATATTTTTTGTGATTTTTAGAGAAAAGGGCATGAGATTGTGTCGGTTGGTTATATCTGTGTCTCCTAAACATCGGATACTAGGAAAAAACGAGCCTGTAGGCTAAAAGTGTGACCATCAAGGAACCACACCATAGTTACCTTAACCAGTGGATGGAATCCCATTCCTCCTTACGTTTACAAAATGTCTACACTACTGCTTCCCAACCTCTGTCACTGAAATTACACAAATAGTAAAGTTGCCAAGGCCAAATATTGCTATCAACAGAAGGATTACTCCTCCAAATATGGTTCTACTTTGTAGATTTATCTGATTTGATCAAAACGTTATTTATTTTATTTGTAGCCCATCTTTACAAATAACTCACGATGGCGAACATATCCAACACATTTTCCTATTTTTCCCCACAATAACAATCCTGTGAAGTAGGTTGGGCTGAGAAAGTGACTGGCTCAAAGTCACCCAGCTGGCTTTCACAGCTAAGGAGGGACTTGAACTCATGGTGTCCCACTTTTCTAGTCTGGTGCCTTGACCACTAAAGCAACTAAACCACTAAACTGTCTCTATTAGACCAATCACACAAGTAATATATTTTCTCATTCTTAAGAATGGTTTACTTGCTTCTTGATACAACTAGCTTTACTATCATCTTCATCTTTGTCATCTTTAATATTCGCAACCCTCAAATTATGATAATTTAATTAACAATGGTGTGAATTAATGATGGCTGCCAAAAAAAGTGAGGTAAGACTTAAATGTGGACTTACAACTACCACCCTAACCTTGTGGTCATTTGATAGCAATTCTGGCACTTAGGAACCATCTTGCATTTACAACAAGTTGCAGCATTCCACAGTCATGGAATGTGAATCTGCAATGTTTTGGGCCAGTTTCTGACAAAAACTGCCGTTGGGTAAGCTAGATTCACATCTATAACTGCATGACTTGACTTATGACCATCATAAAAATGTTCGTAAACTCAAGTCAGGTCACATGATGACTCGAGTTATGACAGCAATGACTTACAACAGAAATCCTGATTCCAACTGCAGTAATAAATCTAGGACTACCTGCTTAGACTACTTCTAAGTACTACCATATGCTATGGAATTTTATTTTTATAAAAGCAGAACTTAATTCAGTTTTTAATTATTCAATTTGAGCAGAATCAGATTATTTCTTCTGAAAACACAAGTATCACAACAATAGTGTGTTCATTTGTTAGACTACAACTTTAAAGAATATGCTGAAAATCTCTCTTGAGTGGGAAACATGAAACCAGAACTAGACTGCTAACAATGAGCTTCCCTGGACTACGTTACATTTTCAGATTATTAACTGCACAGCTGCTATTCACAATAGGTTTTATCGATAGAGAAGCACAGTTGACACAAGACTGGATTGGTCTGCTATTCTAAGAATAAGTCATTACTGAGGACTGCAACAGGACAACAGCTTCTAGACAAGCTTAACTGACTTTCATTTTGTAACACTGTGATTCTTAATCCCTTTTTATACACTACATTCTTTTCAAGTGATGAGGAGATTATACAGATGAACATGCAGGCTTCTCAAACATTCCCATTTCCTGTGTACACTTGAGATGAAGAGATAAATTTTGCACTTGGATCTGTTTTCTTGATTTAGAAATGTTACCAATTACAGGAATATTTATAGAGCCCAAAACAATGGGCTCCATCATTTGGGCCTTACTTGAACACATCTGGAAATTGGATAGCATGTTATGGGTTCTCTCCCAAAATGTCTGCCATGGGGAAAGGTTTGTCTATTCACAAAATGTCATCTGGAGAAATAGTATCTGGAAAAATAGCCTCAAAAACACACTATCTCCTCTAGGGTTCCTCCATGGATATTAACACGACCCCTGCTTTCCATTTTTGTCTTCTTATCATTGACGGCTAACTTCTAAACAAATCCCTAAGATGCAACCACCTACCATTTATATTCTCTAAGATTATATAGTGTCAGGGACATTCTTGTAAATACAGGTAGTCCTTGACTTATGACCATAATTGAGCCCAAAGTTTATGTTGCTAAGGGAGACAATTGCTAAGTGAATTTTGCCCCATTTTATGCAACAGCTGTTAAGTGATCCATTGTAGTTAAGTTAGTAACACGCTTGTTAAGTGAATATGGCTTCCCCTGACTGAAGGTCGCAAAAGGGGATCACATGCCCTGGGACACTGCAACCACCATAAATATGACTTGGTTGCCAAGCATCTGAATTTTGATCATGTGACCATGGGACTGCTGCAATGGTCATAAGTGTGAAAAACGGTCATAAGTCACTTTTTCAAGTGCCATTGTATAACTTCGAAGGGTTGCTAAATGAACTGTTGTAAAACCTGTAATGATGACACAAAGGTTTTGAATTGCAAAATGTTAGGTCTCTAATTTCTTCAGATTAAATTTTTTAAAAAAATATATAAACAGTTTTAAGTTCCCAAGGGAAAATGTATTGCAGAACAGAGTAACAGAATTGGAAGGGACCTTGTTGGAGGTCTTCTAGTTCAACCCCTTGCCAAGGGAAATCCTTGCCAAGAAATCCTTATTACATCCCGGACAAATGGCTGTTCAATATTTTCTTGAAGACCTCCAGCAATGATTGTCTGCAATCATACCGCTCTTCAAAAAAGAATGCAATGAAACTTGTTAGCCCACAAAGCAAACAAAGTTTGGAATTAGTGTCAAAAATGCCCTTTCTTCTGGTTTCTGGACCTGCCTTGGATGCCAGCAGCCCTGGACACCTTTCCCTCACAAAAGGTCAGGGTGTACTTCTAACAATGCCAAGGACAGACAATGGCTGCTGGATCTTCCTCCTTCAGGAGGTCCAAGACTGGTGTCCTTTAGAAAGGCAGAAGATAAGTAGGATCAGCAACTATGCCCCTTCCCATGACTTTTATTATTAGATTTCTATTAACTTTTTATTTTACTAGACTTGTATTATTTTCTATTAGATATAAATCAGAAAAATGAATGAATACATATTCATTTATTTATTAGATTTTTATTCCACCCTTATCAATGTATAAGTAACTCAAGATGGCAAATTTATCTAATACTTCTTCCTCCTATTTTCCCCACAACAACTCCTCAGTAGGGTGGGCTTGGGTTGAGAGAATGTGACTGGACCAAAATCATCCAATCAGCTTTCATGCCCAAGGGCTGGACTAGAACAGTCTTCTGGTTTTCAGTCTGGTGGCTTAACCACTAGACAAATATACTTCTAGAGCATGGGGTCTCTAGAAGCAAAGCTGGCTAGGAAATTCTGGGAGTTGAAGTCCTCCAGGCTTAAAGTTGCCAAGGTTGGAGACCCCTGTTCTAGATCATGTTCTTGTGATCTCCATTAGGGGTGGAGGGATGCCAGGTTAAAGACATAGTCCTAGAATAAATAAAATGTAAAAAATAACCCCACCCTACTACATATATATCCAAACCAGGATACAAAACATTTCATAACTGTGGCATAAGTACATATGGAAAATGTTAATCCATTTACTGATTCATGTTTGGTTACACAAGGAAGCAGCTGGTATGTGGAAGATTTGTTATCTACCAAGTGAAAAATGTTTGGGAGGAGAGAGGGGGGTATTTAACTTTGTTATAATATGTCCAATATGAAATTAGACATGGTAATTCTGGTTATTCTGCTAATATGTCTAGCTATGAAACTTGCTACCTACACTGAACTCTTACTAACATGAGCATCTCCAGTATGAAAGAAAAAGCTCAATTCCACTGAAATACTATTTAACCCAGATGGTCAGAAATATACAAGGCATGAGTAGTAAAATTAGAGTTGTGTCTTTAAGAAATGGATTGTGAATGGCTGTGGAACTACTAGGAGAGAATGAAGCCGTGTACACAGACACAGAGAAATTAGATGCTTACTCCCACTACTTCTGGATGAATCATGCCTGCACCTCTTGGCAAAAGTCCAACTCTTGACCTCATAACCTCACTCCACATTTACTTCTCCAGATCTCAATTCTCAGCCTCAAAGTTCTCTCTTTCTCTTTTAAGTAAGCCCTATGTTTTCAGAGGAATAGGCTGTTAATAGAGAAGGCAAGGAAACTGTTACTGAATTAGGTTCTTTGAAAAAGCACTTTAAGAATATGCTTCAAGGAAGAATCTGAGCATTTCCAAGAAAAATGTGGGGGAAATTGCATGCTGGGCTGGGCGAACACAGAAAACAAAATCACATTCAGTTGAATGTTTACCATTAAAACTATGATCTTTACACTTTTTTACATGCACAAAACACACAGGCATTTTTAAGACCTCTAAATGCAGGAGAAGAGTTGCCCAAAATAACAAATTAATCAGTAATTGAAATAACAAATCAAGAGTAAAATGAGAATCCACATTTTGTTTTAACAAAAGGCTGTTCGCAAAGATAGGATTTTCTGGGTAGCACTTTACTGCCCCCTTTTGCACTTTAACATTAGAACAGGTCTGAACATGAACATGCTATTGTGAATCCCTGTGAAACAGCAGATGACTAGGGCAGAAGTAAAGGTTTACAGAACTCCTAAGCTGCATTTTATAGCCTTTACACTGTTGAATATGTTATGGTAGCAAGTAGGATGACAAAGCAAGTTAAACAAACAACTTAGAAATTTGTATATGGAGGGTTAAACCCAAACATTCTATTTTTCTACAGGCAAATCTACAGGAATCTTTTCTGTTATTTTACATTGTCCTCCTTTTTTTAGATCTAGGAAGGAAAAATACACTGCCATCTAAATTTGTTTGCTATGGTTACAAGGAAACAGAGCAGGAGCTAAAGTCCACTATAGTATAGCCATAGCAAGATCTTAAATGCGCAAATTATTTTCCTACAATACCATGCAAAAATAAAAGTAGCACGAATTAATTCAAATGCCCTGCTATCCGAGACAAAAGCTAGTTCAGTTATTCTAAATTATAAACACAGTAATTTTATTAAGCGTAATGATACTGTACTCCGGCATACTTCTGCTTCTTCTTTTCTTTTCTAAGCAAAACCATCTTCCTCCTTTGTGGCTCACTGTTTAAAAACATATCGTCCTGATAATGGGAAGGAAGACAAACTCTCTCTTCTAAAGGTACCTCAGAATCCATGAATAAAGCCTGTATGTGCTAGGCACCTTTATATGTAAACCTAATCCATTTGCCTGTCATCTTAAAATTGCTAAACAAGTCCCGATAATATTACATTCCGCTGCCCTTAGCAATATGCAACTGAACCTTCATTGTGATGAAAGCCAACTCCCTTTGATATAACATTTAGTTTTCATTTCTGCTGCCACAAAATGGAAGCGTCTGATGCTGTATTAAAAAGGCAAGCATGTGTGTTCAAACTATATGCCACTAACATTTCTGTGTTACAACAAGGCAATCATTCCCCCCCCCCCCGGCTATTTTTGTTACATGATTACGGGGTAGTGGGAGATCTGCTTGATATGGAAAGTTTTGTTGAATTGTGTAGTAGGATGCTGGCAAATGTTCTTTGTTTTAAATATATACAGAATCTGAAGTAAGATAGCAAAAACCAGCTAGTTCGCTTTATTTATGGGCATGGCAACTTATAAGCAAAGCTAGCAAAACCAACACAGAAATAATTTCCCATCGCTGGCCTATCAAAGATTCTTACTCTTAAAATCCTTTGTTAGTCAAAATGTAAGACTGCAGTTTAAAGTTTGAGGTTCCTCTTAATTACAATTGTGGTTTTTTTTTTTTACTCCAAGTTCAAAAAGAGTGGTGACAATCTCGTCATTGGCTGGAATGTCAGACAACTGCACCTTATAATACAGGAAATTCTAGTTTCATTATTCTTTGATGGAAATTTGCCTGAGTAAGAAAATCACAGGGATGCAGAAATATGCTGTTTTCAAGCTGAGATTTAATGCAGCAGTTATTTCTTCACCCAAGCAATAACTATATATAAAAGCTAGCCCTATTCAAGCCCTATTCTTTCTTCTTTTGGAACTGAATTTGCACTCACCTTTGCAATCAGGATAAGTCCAACATCAACACCAAACAAGAAAAACACCAAGATATAAATTATAAAATACGTTAAATACCAATTTTACACTGTTTAATGAAAATAAAATAACCATACACCATTCAAATAGAAGTAAACAATGTAATAAAATGGATGAATCAGTATAAATTATTTTATGTAGTTCTGATGTATCCTTGTTTTATACATAATACTAAACCATAATGCATGTGTGTCTTTTTTTTTTTTAATTTGTACAATGCATGAATTCTTCTTGCTAGAGATGCATGCACAGATCACACTACACCCCAAAACAAGCCAACTGTATGGGGTATTGTTATTTGAGAAATAGGTATCTCCAATACCTTCAGGTCAAGCTATTGCCATATAAAGTTCGTTTCCAAACAGTCAAAATTCCTGTTTCAGCTCTAATTACTGCATTCATTATATATTTAGTGAATTGTTTTAAAAAACATAATTCCTTAAAAAGTAAAAAGTATTTAAAAGCCTGCAAGATACATAATGCCACAAATCTATAAATGTTAAAACAAAAGTATGCCATGGCGTACAACAAACTGACTTAGGGTTAAAACCAAATAGAGTTGTCTTGGACAGTGACACAACTAACTACACTGCTGAATCAAACTGAAAACTTGTGTATGGCTCTTTCATGCATTCAATATAAAGTCTATTTGAAATCATGTGTATACTTAACAGGACCCAGCACTTATGTGTCACGTACAAAGCATACTTTTAATCTATACTGAACAATGGTATTTAAAATTTATGAGATACTTCTGTTCAGATACCAATTTCACCACCACAGATGTATGATACTCCACGTGTGGTTAATCAAATTAAACTGAGCTATAATCCTATATGTATTTTCCTGAAGAAAACCTCTCTAAACTCAGTGGGACTTCTGTATAGATGTGCTCAGGGCTGCACCATTATTTATACCATTCTTATTTCACCCAGGTTAGGTTTCTAAAAGATTTCATGAAGTTCCACCAAGCTTTCTTCCTCTAGGTATACAGTATTTTAGCAAAAGCCTAAGTTGTAACAATGGGTGTCATTAGCACTACATTACTAAAGAACAGATTGCCACAAAGGTTATAAATCTATTACTTTAATCACTGCACATAACAAACACTTTAAGAAAGTCATGAGAGTGACACTAGCTTTGCAGAGACTAAAGTAATAGAAATCATGGTCACATCTGTTTTTTAACTAATCTCTCTTGCAGAATTTCAGGTCCTCACCAGGAAGCTGATTTTCTCATGCTCATTTCACCAATAAAATCTAGAATTCTCCTGAAGTGGGGGAAAAAACCAGGAACAAAGCACCAAAGATAAAGCACTGCAGAATAGTTAAACCAGACTGCTCTGGGAATATAAGTGAAAATTAATTAAGCATGAGGAAAACAAATGGAGAGTGGACAAAAAATGCAAAAGGATGGAACCTTCCCCCTTGTCCCCCTCAAAAAAGATGCTCTTAAATCTAAATGGCACTTTTATCCAGTCAAGCATACAAATGAACTGCCATTTGGGCACCACTACGGCCAATGGTACAGGTGGCCTTATTGGATAACTTATCTGAGAGTCAGCAAGGCAACAATATTTATTTTATTTATTTATTTAATTAATTTTTTATACCGCCCTTCTCCCGAAGGACTCAGGGTGGTGCACAGCCAAAAGTAAAAAACAAACACATATAAAATTTAAAATAGTTTAAAAGGAATTAAATAATTTGGCCCATTTTAATTAAGACAGAAA
>JANHZT010000004.1:11181-24144 GCA_032468215.1 Stegonotus admiraltiensis
TATGGCACTCGCTATTAAATGCTTGGTTTTGGTTGACAGCAGGGGTGATAATCTTACTCGCACAGACATCTATGTTATATGCACTGATAGCCCTTTTAATTTTGGATTGCTGGGGACAGAAATGTTCTGTATCAATTAATTCTCTGTCCCACTGTTCAGTTTAAATGTTTATCCAGAAAATCTGTGAATTTATTGCTAAGTAGGACCAGTTGCAGAGATGATGATGATGATGATGAAATATTAAATATTATTATTATTATATTTATATGCCGCCCTCCTCCCGTAGGACTCAGGGCGGCGCACAAAATAAAACATACAACAATAAATTAAAAGCAACCAATTTAAAACCCCATGCTAAAATAGAAACCCCCAACCGATCAGGGAATGAATTATTAAAAATGGTATGTAAATATTTTAGTGGCTATGTAAAAATACTATCTAAAAGCTGTTATTTATCACCAAAAATATGCTTTATTTTTAAAGCTGGTAGCATTTGAAGTAGAGCGAATTAAATCTGAGGAGAGCAATTCATTAAAAGTGTTAAAACATATCCGAGAACTTGCAGAGCAGCTACTGAAAAATGTAAGTACAGTGTATTTTTATGCTATAATTCTTTAATATTTCATTGTAAATAATTGTAAGTTGAAGATGCACAAAACTGCTTGCAGTTATATAAATCAATTACAAAGTTAAAAGTATAATTCTTAAGTAAGCAATGGTCTTTTTTAATTATTACATTTGGTTAAAAAAAAATCTATTTGATATGCAGCAGATCCATGGGTTATGAAACCTTAAGGCCAAGTCATAAGTCAGAAAGACGAATTGTTATTGTTTTCTTCATTCATTGTTTTCTTCTCTTATAGTTACAGTATGTAAAACACTCAGAGTAATTTGGGAGTTGGGCAGCCTTCTAAATTGAATAAAAAAACTTTTCATGTCTGTTGAAAGTAACTTAGATCTTCACTCCATCTATCCTTTTTCAGCCGGCAGCAGTACTATTTCATATTATAATAAGATTGACATTTTATTTTGTTGTTACCTATCACTATATAATATTGATGTACTGCAATTATGCTATTCCATTTTATGATTTAATTTTGGCCATCAATAAAAGATGTTTTATTGGAAAGTCTGCAGAGAATATTTAAAATATAAGATAAGAGAAAGTGGTTAAATATCTTATCAATCATTAAACTGTTTGATTTCCATACAAAATAATTAATTTTTGCTTTTATTTCAAGACAAGTGCGGTATTATCCTTCAATGCATTAATTATTAATAAAGAATCATCAATGGCACTTTATTAATAAATCTTTTGGCAAGCAAATTGTTTAAATAAATAAATATGTTACATCCCTGAATACAGATACTCTTTATTTAATGTCTGCAGGAAAATCCAAATCCTCATATGACATTCCAAAAAGTTCCACGACCTACAGAAGGATCTCATCTACGTGTTCATGTACTTCCGT
Source organism: Stegonotus admiraltiensis (assembly GCA_032468215.1). NCBI lineage: Eukaryota > Metazoa > Chordata > Lepidosauria > Squamata > Colubridae > Stegonotus > Stegonotus admiraltiensis. The sequence continues at coordinate 12,654 of JANHZT010000004.1, forward strand.
TCCCCAGGATTAATGAAAGTCAGGTTCAGGATTTAATTCAGGAAAATTTGATTAAAAACCAAAGTGCACCATCTGCTTCTCGCATTGAAAGGAAATGTGTGGTTCCTGCTGGCCCACCTGTTGGTATGAGAGTCATCCTTACGTTTTATTCAGTTGAGTCAACAGTTAAGAACTGGTTTGAAACCTACAATTAATCCCCTTGACTTTTCCAAGACCATTCAAGACCTTGGTAACATTCTGAGAAATATAAAAGGTGGTGCCAATGTTTGTTTTTCTTTCAATGGCGTTTGAGAATAGGAATTATAGGCCTCCAGGGTCAATGACAACCATTCTCAACCTTGAAAGTCCTAAAAATGATCCTAATCGCCATAGGAAGAAATCTTTGAGACATTATTGGGGGGGGTTGGAGATAGGATGGCAGTGGTTTAGAAATATGTAGAAATCCTACCTTTTTCAGAAGCATCCATTTCTAGAAATGCCCTGGACCAGCTAGAATAACCAGATTAGTGTGGTTTAGAGGAGAAACAGGAGGTTTTCGAATTGGTAGGTTTTACATAAATTTCTTTATCTTCTATAACCTCCCATTCTAATCGGAGAACCCCAAACTGCAAGCAAAGGATTAAAACATTACCAGAAACTAGATTTTAATTTTCTATTCTTCATTTGGAACAAAAAGAAAAACAAAAAATGTCAAACAAATCTCATCATCAAAGTTAAACAATCCTGCTTCAAAATTTCAGTGGCAGTCTTTTGATTCTGGTACATCATATTTTTCATAGATTTCCCCCCCTTCCCCATGTACGTCTGTATGTATTAATTGAATTTCTATGCAACCCGTCTTACTGATACAGTGTCTCTGGGTGGCTCACAATGTAATAAAAAGTAGAAAGCATTACAAAACAATTAAAATTAGAAATATTGAACAGAAAAGCTAAAAGCCAACATGATGGGTGGCCTAGGGGTGAGGATCTTCTCTACCCAGTCATCTACTCCCAACATAGCAGGCCCTTGTTGGAGCTCCAGCCCAAGTGACAGGGACAGATTTTTCCAGAAGGCTGGGAGTATGTGGGCAGACCTCACCTCCCATTAGAGAATATTCAGAGGATGGGAGCCACAGCAGAAAAAGGCTGTTCTCCTGGACCCCACCAACTGAAATCATTTGGTTGATGGGATCCAAAGTAGGCCCTGTCTGCTGAATGAGTGGGCTAGTTCCATCACAATGGTAGGTGAGACTGGGTGAGATGGTTCTTCAGATACAAATATAGATGTTTGGACTCCATACTATAATCATATCAATTCCTAAGGTTAGGATTTAATATATTAATACATAAGATATTTGGGTTCTTCCTTATATATTATGATGAGACACCAGATAACAATTGTGATGAGCTTCCTGAATTTTTGCCAAGAAAACATTGCTCCAAGATGCAAAATGCCCTCCATAGAGCCTTCAAACATTAAGAAGCAGGCAACTCTAATGTGACATTCCCACAGATAAACTTTTTTATTAGTGCCGATGATATTCAGCATACATTAATTTGTCCTTATCCCTTTTAATATTGCTTTTTGAAATTAGAGGTATCCTATACAGGTAGTCCTTGACTTCTGACCACAATTGAGCCCAACATTTTGTTGTTAAGTGAGACAGTTGTTAAATGAGTTTTGACTCATTTTACAATCTTTCCTGCCACAGTGTTAAGTGAATCACTGCAGTTGTTAAGTTAGTAACACAGTTGTTAAGTGAATCTGGCTTCCCCATTGACTTGGCTTGTCAGAAGGTCGGAAAAGGGGATCACATGACCCCAGGACACTGCAAACATAAATATGAGTCAGTTACCAAGTGTCCATATTTTGATTACATGACCATGTGGATGCTGCAGTGGTCATAAGTGTAAAAAATGGTCCTAAGTCACTTTTTTTTAATGCTGTTGTAACTTTGAACAGTCACTAAATAAATGGTTGTATTATATTCCTCTTCTCTTGTTCTAGAAAGTAATGGACTAATGCAAATTTTTATATTACCAAAATTTATTTGGAATTTGTAATGAAATTTTAAAAATTTAAAAATTTTGTAATGCATATATTTTAGACTCTGAAATCATATTTCTTACCAATTTACAGCATTTCTTTATAACAGACAGTCTGAAATCCTGCTAATATAATAATATATAAATCCCTATACAGTATGATTATATATTAAGAATTAGTACTGGAAAAATCTTTGTATATGTCCTTGTGTCCTTCTAATAAGAACACATGTACAAAATAAAACCTTGGTATGTAGAAACCATCTTAGGAATGTTTCTATCATAATAACCTTTCAGTGATGGTAGTTTTAAAATAAGTGGCCTCACATATGTTTCTATTTCTTTCTTTCTTTCTTTTTTTTTAGTTTCCATAGTAGAAAAGTCAAGCACAGTTTTCAACAGTGCACAAAGACTGGAAGTTGTTAGAAATTGCATCTCTTTTATATTTGAAAATAAACTTTTGGAAACTGAAAAGGTAATAGGATTTGTTAAACTGTTTGAGGGGTTTTTCCAAGTTGCTAACATTCCATACATGTTAAGAGATGAGCTCTTTCTAGTCCTTTCAAACTTAACTCTACTTTTATATGTCTATTACCCTTTTCAGTTCATACTGCAAGTATTTGAGATAAAAGAAATGTACTGTCTGTGAAGAAATAAGCAAAATTATTTGGCATCGCAGTCTCACCTCCATTTCTTTTTCTACCCCTTCTGCTGAACAATATTATTTAGTTATTAGTTATTTAATAATGAGAGATATGTTTTCTGCTTTGTATTTTTCTCTTAAATGAAATGCAAGCTCCTCGCCCAACCTTGAATGCTTCATTTTCTACTTGAAGAGCATGTGAGGACTAAACTAATTTACCTCATAGATTGTTTTTTTAAAGGCAACTTTTTAAGGTTTTTAAAAAAAATTTGCTGATGTTATGGCTAATTGTACAACATATTTGCCCTTTCATAACAATCCTCAAAACATATGGAAAAAAACTTGTGGTTTCTGATCCTTCCTTTTGTGAATCCGGTATATTCTTTGTTCTTAGGGCATAACTAAGACCTTGCTTGATAACTGATTAATTCTACACATCTGCTTTATTATTTAGTCATGTTTAATTATGAAATAAACTATCCAGACACGAAAATCAGAATTCAGTCAGTAGTTTAATAGGGACAATTCATATCAAAATTGCTGGTGGAGCTTATTCTGTAATACTACAGAATATTAGCATAGAAACATAATTTAAAGTTAGGATTCTTTTAACTTCTTACTTTTGCTAGCATTCTTGTCTTTAGACCTTGCCTGCTGCACTGAGAGCCCTCAAAGGAAAAGCAGCTCGCCAATGTTTGACGCAGGAATTAAGCCTCCACGTTCAGCAAAATCGTGCAATTCTGGATCATCAGCAGTTTGATTACATAATACGAATGATGAACTGTACTTTGCAGGTACGTGCATTTAGCCTTATTTTGGTTTCTTTGTGGTACTTCTACCTTGCCCTGTGTATTTTGCTATATCTAAATAATAATAGTATGTAAATTATTGTGTTGTGTAAATTACTGAATGTTTTGGTTGCAGTTAAGGACCTCATACAAGAGTGCTTGCCTAGTTGTTACCATCTTTTTTTCATTCACCTGCATCTTTTTCTCTCATGCTCAGCTGCAATTGTTAGTCTGCCTTTACTTGATTAAAGCAATAGCCTTTTCTTTCTCTTAAAGCCACAGAATTCATGAAAAGGACACGGTCAGACCTTCGGAAGCATGGAAGCTGTGAAGATACTGGAGTAGCAAAGGCCCAGGCCTATTGCTATTGCAGTATTGCATTGCTCATACATCTATAAAGGCAGCTTTCAATTGATTAAGGATCTGTTCTTATATGTCCAAGAATTTTTCCCAATGAATTGGGTTTATTGCAACCTTCATTGTTTGGCTAGCACAGGAACCATAAATCACTGGAAAATCACTGGAATGGTTTGGGAAACTACTGTAGTATGGGAATGAAGATCATTGCTCTCTTCTGCTTTTTAGAGTGATGATTGTTGTTATTTGTAATTAGTGATTTGAGACAATCCTACCTCATCACCAACTGTAAAATAACTATTCGGATAATTGTTTTGATTGCTTTAGGATCTGAACACTTGTTTATCCAAGAGAAGAAAACATTTTATGGGAGAGCTAAAACTCTAGCATGGTACTATCGAAGAACATTTACTTGAATCATTTTAATAATTTGTGTTTGTGACATATGAGTATTATTTTTCCCTACAAGAAAGGTTTCTGACTTCAGTTATTTTTTCCAAGGTACTTTATCACTGTGCAATTTTCTGAAACTCACAATTATTGTCTTCTTTCACAATTGTTTATTATTTAAATTGGGAATAATTATTGGATACAATAAAGAAATCTAATAGGCAGCTTTATGAAAATCACAACAGAATTTTTAAAATTTCTGTATTTGAAAATACAGTCAAGAAATTGAAAAATCCATATAAACTTTGGTATCAATATCATACTTTTTCCAATTTGAAATTAATTAAAAAAATGAACCTACCTATGTTGGAAATTATATAAGAAGTGGAGGTCAGTAAAAATTTATTTTGAAATAAAGTCAGTGTTTCAAACAGCATTAACAAAATCTATACAAGATAAGGATCTGAACAAGTACAAGTTTTCCTTAATAAAATTATTGGGATTCTTCAAATTTAAAGGGCTTAAAAGCACCGTAAGCAGAGAAGTAAATTATTTGAGCTACTTTTAAATGCTGCAAAGATTATTTCTTCAGATTCTAAAATGTTTGTGCTTAGCAAACAAATTATGGGATAATTCAATGCCTATTATCTCTTTGGGCCACTTTGAACTAAAGTGAACCCTTTGGTTTCACTTGGACAGGTACTGCAAAAATGAAAGGAGGTTGCTGCTATATAAGACTTTCCAGACTATTAGTTTTCTATTTGTGACCATTATTTGTTTTCCATATCTTCTGTATTTTTTTTTCTGATATCTTCTGTATTCTTTAAGGAGCAAAAGATGAAAACTGCACAAACATTATGGTTGATAGTAATTGATAGCAATAGCACTTTTACTAGTGACTTTTATAGTATATAGAGAGGTATAATCTGTGTAAGTGACATTAAAATTGATTACTTATGAGGAACAAAAATAGGGTGGGTAGAATTGCAAATATTCCCAAAGTCCCAAAGAAGCTGACTTCTAACTGTACTTGATTATTTTATATTTTTGCTATATTGCAGTCCCAGAAGTAACTTGCAATGTTATATTAAATTCAGGTCCGGACTTACATTTTTAAACGAAAATCTGATCTCAAATAAGGATAGAAGTCATTAATCAGTGTCTACAAATGACTGCGTTTAGTCTTATATACTGCTTCAAAGTGCTTTACAGCCTTCTCTAAGCAGTTTACAGAATCAGCATATCATCCCCAACAATCTGGGTCCTCCAGCAGCCTATCTGCCTGGAAACATCCAGGGGCCATTGGTGATGTCTTATTGAACAACCAATGAGTAACTTTTTTTCAGTATCCAGTATTAGTATACCACAATTAAAGCTCCATTTTAGCAATAGCAAAATAATAGTGTTCAATACACAATGTTATGAGTCACCTAATGATAAAACGTTAAAAAGCAGTCAGTACATTTATGAGCCTTCATTTACCTTTATTTATGCCAATACAGTAAAAAGATAATGAGCATGGGAATTGAGCATATCTCTGTCTAATAAACTATGATTCACAGCTCCCTGAAAATCAATCTTTGTAAAAAAGAATGTTTGAACTATAAAAATCAATGTGCTGTAACAGGATTCACATGAAAGAGAATATAATAGTACATAAACCAGTAACCTATAAATGTGAAGAACTTAGGTAGATTTAGTATATATGCGAACTACAGATGACTTTAATGCAAAAATGCATTTTAAACTAAAGAGCAAGCCAAATAAAACTGGCAATAGTATAGAATTGCCATTTTTTCCCATCATATAATTGTAAACTGCAATCCAGTATTATCTTTAGACTATCTAGTCTCAAAACCTCTGAGTAGTATAATGAATAGTAACATAAAGGGCAAAATGGTTATATACTTGAAAAACAAAATGTCAAAAGTTATCTCTTCTGTTTCTTAAAATTTCTTCCCACAAATCCTTTATTTTTACACAAGGGATATCTTGTGGCACTTTCCCAAACAAATCTCACTGCGATATTCACATTAATTTTTCCCTTTATTTGTGATCTCATTACTTTTCAGAATTTTTGTAGATTATGTATCAATTATAAACTACATTGCTTTGTAACTCTTCCTATTAAATTTCTGTGGATTATAATTAAAATGTTTCTGTTTCAGATCCACATAACATGATTAATTCCCAGGCTTTAGGTCATGAATAGACAGACTTCAGGCTTACATAATTTATTTTAAATTTAACTAGAATATCATCTAAGATATGTTAAGAAATTATCTTCATTTTCATGTTTATTTTTTGAGTTAACAGTATTGTCTGCTTTTTTTCCTCTGCATTTTATTGCTGAAAACTTTCTATCCTACTTGTGGCAGTTTTATCAGCCCAGCAAAATAAAATGTCCACATGTATGAGAGGGGGAAAGTAGAACTGACTAAAGAAATGCTGGTTTATTTTTGTGTTTATATTTAGAAGTTATAGAGCAATGTTGTGTCCGATGCCAAATTTATGTTTGTTGGATTATTTTTTCCATTGGTTTTTCCACCCCCAATTTTTGTCTAAACAGTTCACTTAACATTAGAAAATTGCTTTTATCTACATATCTCCTTGAAGGCCTATGACTCAAGTTATTCTTTTTTTCCCCATCATATAATTGTAAACTGCAATCCAGTATTATCTTTATTAACTTACTTCAGTCTAAGTAAAGAAGAAAGATTGCCTTTTGGTTCTTTACCTAGTATTAAACAACATGAGAAATTTTTGACTTCCAACTGAAGACTGATGGCTGCATGTTAAAGAAAGAAGTATCTATGTTTCAGGTCATTTTAGAGGACTGTCCTCTATCAAGTAAGCAGATAAACATCTTAGGTTACTTGAAGGCAGTGAATGATCAAGGATAGTGGATAGACTGTCCCAACAGGACAACTTCTAGAATTTATTGAAGAGCTGATGACTCCTGGAGTTTGTTGCCCCAGATTGCTAACAATCTATAGATCTGCCCATTTACTTTGTCTTAGTATACCATGTCTGTGAAGCTGTGGGGCAAGCTTCTACTGGTATTATCTGTGCACTTTTTTCTTTCTGTAGATGTTGGGAGTAAATTTTAGTTGAGATTCAATCAAATATATTATTATTGAATACAGCCCATCTAATTGGGACGGCAGACACAACTAAGAATATTGTGATCTATTTTAAGCTTTGTCATCTGAATACTCCTAATGTATTTCCTTCAAGATGCTCTAGGCAGTGTACTGTGGTTCACTTATTGCCATTACTGGTGATAATATTCTTATCAGGTACCCAATAGTAAAAGCCTCAGGATTAGAGAGGATTATAGGATTAGAGAGGATTATAAGAGAGGATTAAAGAAAGGCTAATCAATTGTAGCAACCATGGGCTACAGGTTCCTCTTTTTGGCATAGCAGTTGTTTTTATTCTCTTAAACCAAAGTTGCAGCTTTCTCATCATCCAACTCAAATTTTAGTGCCTGTGTAAATTAGTGGATAAAATAAAATTTTAATAGGGATTTTTCTAAACAAATCAGTTTAGATTGTTTAAATACTAACAGTTGAATTGATTTCATATGGCCATAAATAAGATTTAATTTTATGCTTCTTATAAATCAAAGTAATAAATGGTCTTGTATTCAATATTTCAAGCAATAAAACTGTTTGAAGAATATATGTAGCAAAAAGATTTGTTGAGCAAAATATTTAATGTGGTTATGCCTCATTTTACCTGAGATGTGTATGCATGTCACAATACTTTCGCTATCTTCTCTTACTATATTTTTGTTCTTTGAGTATTAAGTAAGGATTAAAGTTAACGCAATGCTGAAACTATTCGATTAGAGCAAATCCATCTATTTTGCACAGTATCTCCCATGTATCAAAGAAAATGAATTGCTGCCAAATAGCAAATAAAATGTGAAAATGTGAAGAACAGAGTCTCTGCGAGCATAGTTTTTCTTTGTTTCTCTAAGTGGGAAAATAGTAAACATTGTAAAACTTTTTAAAAGTTCTATGCTATTTTGTGGACCATATTAAAAGTTTGATTTGCTTCAAAAAGTAGAAAGCATCTGGAATTAACTATTGTCTGAACAGCTGCAGTCATAATGGTTCCTTTTCTAATGAAGTTATAACAAGACCATGTCTAACAATGGATTTTCATAGAAATAAAATACAATCAAAGCAGCAAAGGAAAAGTAGTTAGGCTTTGTAAATCCTTCAAAGAAGGTGCCAAACGTTAATCCAATAGAAAATGAAAAAATGATCCCGATAGGTTGGAGAGAGGACTGAAAATAACAGAACAAAAGTTAATCAAGAAAGTTGCAAAATATCCCTCTTTAGGAAATAGAAATCATGTACCTAACACAAGATAGGTCATACCTGGCTTGGTAAAAGTAGTTACGGAAAATGTGTGGAAAATACATTAGATTAGCCATTAATTGTAAATTCCATATGAGTCAGGAGTATAATATGGCTGCATGTAAAAAAAAAACCGTTTTAGTGATCAGCAGAAGTACACTTTCTAAATCATCTAATGTAACAAAATCCTTGAATTGTTGAGTCCTCAATTTTGAGCACCACATTTTAGGAAGGATTCAAAAGAACCAAGATAAGAAAAGCATTAAGGTTGATCAGGCATCTAATAACGAAGTTTTTTTTAAAGAAGGCTAAAGAATTTAAGGATGTTTAGCTTTGAGACAAGAAGACTGAAAAAAAATAAAGCACTATTCAAGCTCCTACGATGTGTCACAGGAGATCTGCTTTTTATCGCCTTAGAAAGATGCACATTGATTAATGGGTTTAAATAATAGAAACTCATATTATAGATAATAACTGTCTTCTAGATTGGTAGGTGGGAGAATGCTTGCAGGAAGCAGTGTTTTCAATGCCTCTTGAGATCTTCCTGTTCTTGTGCCATTAGTCTGCTGAACACCTAATTACTACAGTACTGTCTTATATCAAGGTGTATTTGCCCATGTAGTATGGCTATATTACTATTATCCTTCTCATCTTTTCTACTACCTTCTCCTTTTGGTATCTTATGATTATATTATTTTGTTGTTTGTATGTACAACGACAGCTTATGCATTGGAGACAAATTTCTTGTGTGTCCAGTCACACTTGGCCAGTGTTCTGCTCTGCTCTGCTCTGCTCTAGAAGGAAAATTAGTCAAAGGTGGTGCATTTGGGTGTGTTAGCAGAATGTTCACTAAAGATTGGGAAAGGGTTAATACAATTTAAGAAAAGAATGTGGCATGTGGTTTTTGTGCGTGCGTGTAATGTTGCTTACCCCGAAAGGAATTAGCATGATATATCTGTCTGACCCATGAATTCTACTTATCCATAAAGAAAAATGAATATGGCTTGCATCAAAAAGAAATGTGTGTAAATAATAATAAAAAATGTTCTTGAAAAGTAACTTTATTTCCATATTCTATTGTGGCCCCCTCCTTGTACCTCACTATTTCAGATCTTGTTTAAATCAAACCCAAAAAATATTTTGTACACAGCTTATGGCAAAAATGTTTCATTTTCCGCTTAAGTGAAATGTATGTTACATTGCAGCATCCTTTTAAAATGCACTATTAAAAAAAGGTGAAAAGCGGTCTTTTACAACAAGACAAAAAACATTCCTCCATGAAAGAAGATCACATATTTTGTTATATTTGGATCACTGCCAGAGGAAAACAACATAAACATTTTATTCATTTCAGGTCTTTATTCTTTGGGGGAAGTAGGTCTATTTCTGTTTGTTTCTTTCTGTGTTTCATTGGTTGTTGTTTTTTTAATATGAAAAAACCACACGCAACAATGGAGATGTTCTTTTTGTGTGTGCTGGAGGGCAACTGGAGCAGAACTTGAAGACATAACAGAACAGTAGAATAACAACAGAGTGGAACCGGTAGAGTTCATTCATCTCTACAAAGACAAAATTGGAGAGATGAAGCTAAGTGTGGGAAAATGGAACAAGTAAAGTTAGATGGACTATAAAAAGAATAATTAGTATAGACTGAGTCTTCAAAAGCAACAGACGAAAGGGAAGGAAAATAAAAGTGAGGAAAAGAGGAAAAATAAACTAATGGTAGGATGAGCTAAGTTCAAAGATATATTTCAGAGTAATTATTAAGAGTGATACATAAAGCCTACATAATTTATTTTGAAAAGCAAAAGTTGTTCCTAACTTTTTAACATTTTCTAAATCAAGCAAAAGTTACCTAATTTGCCATTTTTGCAAGTGATTAAATGCACATGTAAAAGTAACATTTTAGTACAAAAAAGTATCAAAATTAAAGCAAAATACAGACTGGCAGAATTGGATATGGTAATATCCAAGTAATTTATAATGCAATATAATCTGCTTATTGTTTTTATTATTTCATCACTAGAATTTTCTGAAGCCAGAAACACAATAGTGTTATGCATGTGTCTGTTTATATATGTTCAAGAAATAAATGTTATGCTTTCAATATTGCTAAATATTTTCAAACTTGCTAAATTTAAAAAAAAACTTATTTTATGGTTATAGATTTTTTGTAGAGTGTGGAGTGAGACCAAGCTTAAATAAACCCTCAAATGAAAAAGGATTGCTTTAGGTCCGGCCTTTTTTGCCCCAGGTCTGCAACAAACTTGCTTTGGAAGCTTTACATAACTTCACTTTAATTATTAAAAAAAAAACAAATAGCCATAAATTCTATTTTTACCAGAATTGAATGAACATTAAGGCATAATTATAGCATCTAATTGAATCTGCCAACTTTTGGGGAAGCTGCTTTTTAAAAAAAGAATGTTGGAGAATGTTAGTGTTTTAGTTTATTTCTGTTTTCAGTTCCTGGTGATATGATTAGAAATTTGTAGCTGGAAATTGACATAAATAATAGAGGCATAATCTAGATTCATAATTTGTAAAATATAAAAGAATCAAGGTAGGGTTTAATAAAATACCACAAATGAAAAGGTGATATGTTATTTTTTTCTACTCATTGACATTAGAATTATAGAAGAGACTTTTTGTTGTTGGAGCTGATAAAGTGTAATATTGCGAGACTATATGAAGACTGCAGTACATTATAAAATACAAGAGCAGTCTGAAAATCATATTCCCATTTCTCCTTTTGTGGGCATTGTTGTTGTTGTTGTTGTGTATTCCATGATACCATGCTTGTAAAATCATATTGCTCATAAATCTGCTTATAAAGTTCTAATATATTATATTATATTATATTATATTATATTATATTATATTATATTATATTATATTATATTATATTATATTATA
>JANHZT010000004.1:43872-60295 GCA_032468215.1 Stegonotus admiraltiensis
AAGGCTATTGCTTAACGCATTGTAAGCCACCCTGAGTCTCCAGAGAAGGGCGGCATATAAATCGAACCAATAAATAATAAATAAATGCAGCTGGTGAAAACGTGAACATTTTTCAGTGCTACAAAGTTCACCTATTCATATAATGCAATAGCAACAAACAGAATATAACTACACTTAGAAAGCAGAAACAAATAATTGTTATACTAGAGTGAAGGCTGAAATGAAAACATCGCTACCAATTTTTTAAAAGGACGCTTTTTAAAAAGGCAGAGCAAACAAAGAACAAGATGAAGAAAAAAAAACTTTTTTAAAAAAATAGCATTACTGGAGCCTCCCTCCCTCTCTTTTTTTTCCCCAGCTGCTAATTGCTACTTATACTATACTAGTAATGGTGAACCTAGGTCACACGTGTCAAAAATGACATGCCATGACCTTTTGAGTGAGAGGCCAGAGTTCACCAACACCTGATGACTATTCTCAAAAGCACACCCCATTTTCGTGTGATTTTTTTTGGAGGGTGCGGAGGCCTCCAGACCTGCTGGAAGTCATATGAGAGGACCATCTGAGGTTCTGAAAATCCTTCAAGAACAGGACATGCTTTCTTGTGATTTTCCAAGGCTGCAGAGGCCGCAGAAGAACTAATTGTTTTGAGAACTAAGGCCTCATGCGACCCACAACAGCCCCAGCCTGGGAAGACCTGTCAATAGAAAGAGAACACAGCCTGAAAATAAGCAGCTTGCAGAATGCTGCTATTCAGGATAGCCTAGATTGTTGGGATGGCTAGAGAATTATTTCTGCTTCGATTGCTTGGAGAAGGGGATAATAGGCCAGCAGAACCAAGTTAGGCATTTTCCTAATCTATGACATGCTGAACCCAAAAGGTTCAACACGGGTGAAATCCAGCAGATTCTGACAGGTTCTGGAGAACCGGTAGCGGAAATTTTGAGTAGTTTGGAGAACCAGCAAATGCAACCTCTGTCTGGCCCCAGAGTGGGGTCGGAATGGAGTTTTTGCAATATCCTTCACCCAGGAGTGGGGAGGGAATGGGGATTTTGTAGTATCCTTCCCCTGCCATCCCCGCCAAGCCAAGCCAAGCCAAGCCACGCCCACCAAGCCACGCCCACAGAACCAGTAGTAAAAAAATTGGATTTCACCATTGGTTCAACATTACTGTACTGTACTTAGATCTTTGTACTAATAGCTCATTTCTCTTTGGTTCATTTTGATTATTATTTTTAAAACAGTTTTTTTCTTCAAAAGCTACATTCTTTTTTATAATAATTTTATTAAAGTTTATAAGTACAAAAATAAACTTAATACACACTAAGTTAAAAAATAGAAAAGAGATAAAATAAAAAAATGAGAAATAAGAAAAAAAATATAAAAGGTGACTCCCCAACTCCAGACAAGTAAAAACCATTTCAGTAACTAAATAGCTTTTCTAATGTTTCAAATTACAAAAAAGATTTCTTCTTCCCATATTTCATTCCTTATCAATAATCAAATTATAAAAACTCATCAGTACTGATCAAGTGTCGTTTCAGAGTTACCAGAAATATTAATTGTATTAATTTATATTTATTTATTTAACTGTTTTGAGCATTTTGGTGTAAATACAGATATCTCAGGAACATAGAGAAATAAATAATATGTATTGACCTATATTGCAGTAGTCTGGCCCAAGTTGAAATCCAATAAATCCATTCATTCTAATAAAATTAAACTGAAGCCATATTCTGTACACAATTCAATTCAGGATATATTATTCCTGAAACACAGCCTTGCTTAACCACTAAAATTTCAGCGATAGAGTGAAAATTAAAATAAATGTAATCTATTATTTATTTTAAAAAATATATATTTTAACAGCCCACTCTCCGAAGACTTCTGTTATTCACATTTAGTAATCTGTTTCTAATTTCTTTCTCTTTGAAAACATCATCAATTTTTCTTCCATTAATTTGTCTGGTATGCAGTTATTTTTTCAATCTTTAAAAACCAAAACCCAGTGGGATATGAAAATCAGATATATGAAGGAACACTATGAGTATGAATGATCAACTCAGCAACTTCTGTTTTGTCATCATAGCACATATCAGCAGTTCCTGGGTTGTAGGTTTCATTCCAGGGATGTTTGAATAAGAAAATTTTAGTGCACATCGAATCACGTGTTGTGATCATACACAAAATCAGTGCTTAAAAAATTAAGGAACAAGTTAATCTGTTAATTAATCTATATACAAGTACATTGTTTCTTTGAACACATCAGTTATATAATGGGCTAAACCAGTGGATTACTTCATACATCTTTACAGATTTGTTAAATTTTATGCAGTTTGAAATATAAGGTGATGGTGTTCAAAACTATATTTTATATGATTAAACTTTTAATAAATCAATTATTCATTGATTTATTAAAATTGATTTTTCAAAGATATTCATGTCTTTGAGTAAATTCAGAATTAATATGGAGTAGATAAATCCCCACTTTGATTTTATTTTTTATTGTGATGAAAAGAATTCATTGCTTGAATTTGTTTAGACTTCTGCTATGAATATATTCACATCATTTTTCCATTGCTGCATATTCTTCAATTTTGGTCTCCCAATCCTGTGTTGACAGCAATATTTCTCTTTTCCAAAGTTGCACCAGATTGATTATTGCTGCCATCAAGCATATATTTTAATAAATTGTGATGTTTTTCTGCTATAATTGTGTGAGATCACACCTAACAGAAATATTTGGGGTTTTAATTCAAATTTTATGTTCAGAGATTTCTGGTGGTTTTGGTGCATTTTTTCCAATACTTTTGAGTCTTTCTGCATAACTAGCACATATGGTAAAATGTTCCTTCTTTGTTGTGGCATTTTCAGTAGTATTGTTCATGAATTATCCATTTTGGCAATAATTGAGTTCTATGCCATCTGTAAAATATTTTGTACCAATTTTCTCTCAAATTGCAGCTTGGGGTAAATTGTGTTTATTTTTTTCTACAGTTCTTCCTGTTGTTCCACTGTTCTTTGAAGTTCTGCATTCATTTTATCATACCATTTTTTACTAGTTCATTCTTAGCATAAGCCATTCATAAAGAAACAGAAACTTTATATCAAAGGAGGATAGTCTGTAGGAAACTTCTAAAGAAAATTAGACTTGAACTCTTTTTATAGTATTAACAATCATATATTGCCACGTATTCTTTGGGCATCTGTCAAAAATAATTGGAATAGTACTTTTTAGTTTTTCTTCTTTTATGTTATTGGATGTTTTGTTTTTATTGGGTCTGATCTTGAATGTATTGGAAAATGGAATACAACTTGAGATGGGAGTTTGGGAGGGAAAATCTGAATAAAACATTGAGAGTTGGAGCAGCACAAGACCCTACCTGTGAAGGTCAGTTGTCACTTCACATACCCAATAGCATGACTATTGGAATGATATAAAAGCTGCAATCCAGTATCAAATCACTTTCTGATTTTAATTCCATTTGAAACTTTGTGTTATCTTATTGTGGTTTATATTTATGTTTTTCTATTCTTCATCATGGTATCTTGAATATATTTAAGACAAAGTTTTCTGCCTAGGATTCTAATTTTTTCTCACTTTGATTTTTGATTTGATTTATATTCTTGTTCTAGAGGAGGAAAACATTTTAAATGTTGGAAATAAAATCATATTTTCCAGGAGAAGTTTTCCGAAGACCAAGGACAAGAAAAAACTGCCATGGACTTGGCAGCTGAGCAGTTACGTTTGTGGCCAACACTTAGTAAAGAGACTCAACAACAGCTGGTACAAAGTGAAGAAAGCATGGTCTTCAGCCAAGCAATTCACTTTGCCAACCTCATGGTATATCTGTTAGTGCCACTGGACACCAGTAAAAACAAACTACTAAGAATGTCAGCTACAGGAGACTGGGAGAGTGGAAGCAATAGCATTGTCACAAATAGGTGTGTCAGTAGAATTCCCCCATCGTTACAATTTGTTGTCATACAGAGTGATTTATTTTCTTACCCCAACTGGATGTAGCTTACTGGAATTGCTTTCTTAGCATTGCAGGCAGTGTTGCAGAGAGCTATGATACTGAAAGTGGTTTTGAGGATTCTGAAAATAATGATGTTGCCAATGCTGTGGTGCGCTTCATTACCAGATTCATAGACAAGGTTTGTACCGAAAGTGGAGTTACACAAGATCACATCCGAAGTCTTCATTGTATGATACCAGGTATGAGGAACCATGTTCTTGTCTTGAACTCCTCTCATAGGGAGATATTTTGTTCTGTCTCAGAAAAGATAATCTTATTTGTATACTGTACACGTGTGTTCTTTTCAGGTGAAAATGAGAGTTTGTTAGTCTAATCTTAGTCACGTCTGAACTGTAGCAGGTTTTCTGGAGGCAATTTTTAGAATGGATAAGCTGTTTTGTTAGTCTGTTTTGTTCTTGTTGTATTATGCTCATTTGGAGTGGCATTTATTCCTAGGAATTGTAGCTATGCACATTGAGACTCTGGAGGCTGTCCATCGAGAAAGTAGAAGGTTGCCACCAATACAGAAGGCAAGTATTTCAGGCTGTTTATACTGCTTTATAGCTGTGAGAAATACAGCCAGTTGGCAGCTTCAGCTTTCCTTTTTCTAATGTGTTTGATAACATTTGAAAAGTTCAAAGTATTCCTAGAAAACTAATAATTTCAACAGATAAGCAGCTTTTCTATAATTGTGTGAAATACACACCAGAGAAAATACTGTAGCTCAGCCAAAACTCTAAGTAAAACAAACTGCTCTTGTATGTACACTGTCGTTTTAACATCCATTATATGCTGTGACCCAGCTTTAAATCAAGGAGCAGTTTAACCAGTAAAGCTTTTTTCCTTAGACTGAAGAGTAATTAACTAATCAAAACCTTTTGTCACTTATCCTTTGTCCCAGTAGCTAACTAGTAAATAGTTAACTTCTGATCATGAATAATGAAAAAAGATCCATAATATTCTAAGGATCTACAATATTCTAAGAGTGGGGAAGCAGTGATTGCCTAACCGATATAATTAATCCCTTCTTACAGGGTTCTTGAATCAAATAAAAAAGGGAGATGAATACCCTGTCCCAGAGGATTATTAATTTTCTATAGGTAGAGCATCTCTTCCAATTTAATAGGCAAAATCTGGTTATAGAAGAAAAAATGCTCCTGAATGGAAATCTTCCTGAATTTGCAGAAAACATTCAATCTTGTTCTTTCAAGCTAACTTTGCCAGATTTGTTATAAAATACCATTGTAATAATCATAGCAAAAAAGTATTATTTGAAATTATATTGTATTTGTTATATTGCAAGTTTTTTTAAAATTATCTTTGGGTTCAGCCCAAGATTCTACGACCAGATTTGCTACCAGGGGAAGAGTTTGTGTGTGAAGGTCTCCGTGTGCTCCTGGATCCTGATGGCAGAGAAGAGGCAACTGGAGGATTGCTTGGAGGCCCTCATATTCTTCCTGCAGAAGGAGCTTTGTTTCTTACTACGTACAGAGTTATATTTAAAGGCACCCCTCATGATCAGCTAGGTATGATGTTTGTTATGAGCGTAAAAATAATATGCTTTCCAGAAGCCATGAAAGATTAATTTATTTATTAATTGTTGTTATTGTTTTATTATTTTAATGTATACTAATTTAAAAGTTTCTAAGCCATGCAGAGTTGTCTCTGACAGGATGGGTGGCATAAATTTAATCAATCAATAAACAAACACACAGATTAACTATCTTCCAAACCTACATTCCTTTTATACTGCTTCTAAAATAAAATTCATTCAAAAGTAAGATTTGTAATTATGTATGTATGTATGTATGTATGTATGTATGTATGTATGTATGTATTTAAATTTGTATACTGCCCTTCTCCCAATGGGACTCAGGGTGGTGAACAGCCAGATAAATAATATATTATTTATATATTATAATACAAACATTAAAACCATATTAAAAGTATTAAATAGGCCCAAAAATTTAAGAACCCACAAAAACAGATTTAAAACCCCAATTAAGACACTTCAAAAAAGGGGTTAGGCCAAGTCGGCTAAGCAGAACAAATGTGTTTTCAGGGCCCGACAGAAGGCCCAGAGGTCTGGGATCATGCGTATCTCTGGGGGCAGATTGTTCCAGAGGGCAGGGGCTGCCACAGAGAAGGCTCTCCCCCTGGATTTTTAATATTTTTAATATTTTACTCAGAATACCTTTCTGCAATCTCTGCAGTTAATTAAGTGCAGAATTGTGTTTATTATGTTCTGTCTATAAAGTGGACATGCTATCTATGATATTCTGTGATAGATTTGCAAGAACTGAAAGTAAAATGGTCACTATCTAGAATTGCTTTGATTCCATTATTACTAAATACTGTCTAGTCTAGTTGTGCGGGGTCTTGATATTTACTGTGGCCATAAACCAGCATAGGGTTTTTTTAATATGTATTTATAACTATTAAAATAAATCTGCCATTGACATCAAGTGAGTTTTGAAACATTGGTGCTGATTTTTAAACCTTGTATATCTTAGAATATAAAATTATTTTCAAGAGCTCTCTTCCATATGCTTTGTCCAAACAAAGATAGGCTGATGGGTATTTTAAAAAAGAGACTTCCTTAGTGCTGATAAGAAGGCCCACATCTAAATATCACATCATTATATTTTCAATGCCATGGGAATATTTTACCCTTTTTCAAGAAATTTTCAATTGTATCTTTATTAGGTCTATATTAAGTTTGTATGTTTGCTTTTGCATGTATTGAATGTATGGCTTTCTTCTTTCCTGTGCTGTTGATTTCCTATTTTATTTTTATTTTTCTTTCTCTTTCCCCTTTTCTTGTTCTTTCTGACTCTCTTCTCTGTCTCTCTCTCTCACACACACAAAAATCATTTTTTATAATTTGCTGTCATAATAAAAAGCACCATCTCCTAGCATATGCTTATTTAAGTGAATATATGATTCTAGAACTAGTAGTTGTTAGCCAGCAACCATTTCTCTAATCTCAAGACAGTTAAATACGCATCAAGATAATAGAAAGTGGCTTGGTAATTTCCTTCATTCTCAGACTTATATATTATATTTCCTTATGATGGCTCAGATCATTTACAGATGGTTTAAAAAAAATCTTGTCTGGTTACATTATTTAAAATAAAATGAAAGCTTAATATTTATGGCTCCAAAAAATAAGGGATTTATTTTTTATTACAAGACAAGGAAATTGATATTAAATATTTATTGATGTTATATATTATTATTTTTAAGAGAATTAATAAAAAGTATACTATTTCAAAATGCCATGAGAATAGTAGCATGAACAAGCACAGAAACATTTATCTTAGGTATGAGGGAAAATAACAGCATTCCATGATTAGCATTACTGTTATTTAAATGTAGCTGTACCTTTCTGAGGATAAACATTTTATTGTGCAATTTCTGTGGCTTTTATAAAAATAAACTCCAATTATTTCTAGACACCATGGAAACAGTGGTAGAAGTGATTCATCAATATTTTTCATCAGTGCTTAGAATGAAAAACAGTGTAGTAATATTTCTACATTCAGAATAATAGGGATAGTTTGTACTGGTATGGTTGGGGATGATGTTCACTATTTACCCAGATTGTTGGGGGCAATATGCTGACTCTGTAAACCACTTAGAGAGGACTGTAAAAGCACTATGAAGCGGTATATAAGTCTAAGTGCTGTTGCTAGTGCTATTTAGCAAATCTATGCTAAGAAAAACTGTTTCTGTGATATAACAAATAACAAGGGTGACATCACTGGCCTTGCAGAATTATTAAAAATGATGCAGGAAATATAATGCATAATATAAAATATATGATCTTTATCAGGAATGCTGCTGCAATGCATTTTTTGCCTGAAGTGGAACTAAAAATTGCATCTACAGTTCACCTAGCAAAGCCAAAAGGCTTATGTCCAGACAGATTATTTTGACCCATGAGACAGGAAATACCACAAGCAACTATTCTTGTCTTGTCTCTTCTTGTCTTGTCTGCTAGATGAGTATATTAGTTCAGCTGGCTAAAAATAGCTACTTCCGGGCAGCAGAAAGTATCAAAACAGTAACGGTACAAAACTCAGTAAAGGTATAGAAATAGCAAGGATCAGTATTGTTGGCTCTACCCTATCTGGTTTGTCTATTGATAAATACATTTTTTTTCAAAGAGTAAAGAAACTCTTTTAATAAATATTAAGAAAATGGCACAACCATTGGAAGTATGGGGAGGGGGATTTAAATTAAAAAATAGACCAAAGCCCTACGTGTAATTTATCTGTCCTTGAAGTTTTAATTCCTTTAGCCTTAGCATAGGCCTTTTGTGTGGTCTGACTTCCTTATCTTCCCAGTTGCTTTACTTGATCTATGATGCAATGTTTCTCTCCTGTTATTCTTAGTTGGAGAACAAACAGTTATTCGCAGCTTCCCTATTGCTTCAGTAACAAAGGAGAAGAAAATTACCATACAAAACCAACTTCAACAAAGTATGCAAGAAGGACTGCAGATCACCTCAGCTACCTTTCAGGTAAATAGAATATAAAAACTTGATAGATCAGAAATATTCTTATTTTGAAAATCCCATTGATTTCAAAGGCCTTTAGTTTGTAACTACTCTGGATACCTTGAATGAGAAAGCGGAATAGAAACTAATTGACTTATGTGCCAAAGTAGTTTTTAAAAAGTTTGTTGAAGTGGACACCTGCCCACACAAAACACTTCTACCTGCTCTTCATTGCCTTTTTGCTCCTGCTTATCATCCTGAGCAGAACTGACAACATTCTCCTGAGATATATTTGACCCGAGGTGCTTAAACCTTTATATGCAATTGTATCACTCCACATATGGGTTTTTAAAAATGGGTGAGAAATAATATAGTCTTATTATAATATATAGTGCTGAAACAATATATTCCTGGTATGAAACCCAAAATATATTACTGTCTAACTTAAATGCTCCTTTTAACTATAAGTTTAAATGTTGTTAATTATAAAAATGTGTTAAAATAATATATTTAAAACATTTTATTCTAGTTGATTGACATGCACTATATTTTTTTTAAATGATGTATTAAGACTTAAAATTTTATAATGATGTTTAACTTAGCAATACCTTTTTCTATTTCCCTAATACTGAATATTCTAAAATGTCTTCATATTTCAGTATTTGTTTTATTTTTTCTTATTATGTCTTTTTATTTGCAGCTGATCAAGGTAGCTTTTGATGAGGAAGTGAGCCCTGAAGTTGTAGAGATATTTAAGAAACAGCTGATGAAGTTTCGCTATCCTCAGTCGATCTTCAGCACTTTTGCTTTTGCAGCTGGCCAAACAGCACCTCAGATCATCTTGCCAAAGCAAAAGGAGAAAAACACTTCTTTTCGGTAATGATTGCCCCTTTTATTTATGTGTCACATTTATTAGAAATATTATTTCAATGTAGAAATATAGAGTGGCATGGTGGCCTAGTGGTGAACACGCTCACCTCCTACTTGGAAGGTTGAGAGTTCAATCCTAGGTAGTGGCAGATGTTTCTCTCTCAGAGTGCAAAGAAAAAATATCTTCTGTGAACTCAGCGTAAGTGTCAGGAAGGGCATCCAGCCAGTAAATGCTGAGCTCCATGTGGTTGCCTCAATTCTACCCCAAATAGGGACTACAGGGTTGTAAAAAAAAGGGGGGGGAATGTTCTTAATTTTAGCTGATTTAGATTTTACACCACGCTTTAACAAAGGAAGTAGTGTCATATATTTGAAATGAAAACCAAATTGTAGTGAAAATGAACAAGTAACATTATACGATATTTACTGTGATCAACTCACACTTCTGTATTTCTGAATATTGAAGGAGGAAATGCATATTTAAGGTACACACATGAAAATGGTTTGGGAAAGCTAAACTTGCGGGCATAATAGCACTAGTTCTTTCTATTGGAAGGCAGGGGGGCTCCACAGTATGCCACTCATTGAAGTAAAGCCTAGCAGACCTATTTTGGAGGAAAGAGGAGAATATACACTTGCTAGCATTCTCTTTCAGCAAAAGTACAGATATTTTTACTTTTTTTCTGAATTTAGCACTCTTTCAAAAACAATTGTAAAAGGAGCAAAACGTGCAGGGAAAATGACAATTGGCCGGCAGCACTTACTAAAAAAAAAGACAGGAACAATCATGGAGGAAAGGGCAAATCGTCCTGGATGTAATGAAGAAGATGATGTCTCAGGTAATAATAGATTTAAGCCTCTTTTTTGCCACTGTCTTGTTACACAAGTCACTGTATGCTAAGCTACTAAAACTATTGCAACTTTAGTTTCAGATGACAGTGAAATGCACACAAGTGGTACTTTGAAAGCATCAGAAAAATCAACAATGGAGCAGCTAGTGGAAAGAGCTTGTTTTAGAGACTATCAACGTTTGGGGTTAGGAACCATCAGTAACAGTTCTTCACGTTCAAAAACAGAATACTTTCGAATAACAGCTTTAAACAGGATGTATTCCCTTTGCAGAAGGTAAGCCAGCTTAGTTACTAAAATAGATCTAAATTACATGATCCACTTGTCACAATTTTTAGTCTATATTGCAAATGTCTGAAAAAATATTATTTGTCTCTGTGGAGGGAAGACTTCTAGAGCAGGGGGTTTGCTTGTAAAAAAAATCTCAAATAAAATTTCCATCTACATATTGGGTTAGGAAAGAGAGTGCTTCAATTCAGTGGATGTGATATAGTATCAATCTAATTGGGCCAGTAATTGGACCCTTATATTTCTAAACAAGATGATTGTTTAATCATTGTTTAATCTAGTTGATAACTAGATTATCATCTGTGTGCAGATATTCATGAGATACCAACATTTAAAAATCATTGGAACTACAATTTGTTTTCTGATTGCAATACTAACCTGATTAATGAGCAAATAAAACATTTTAGCTTTTTAAAAATTTTGATAGGTATGTGCACATGTGGAAGCTGAAGTATACATAGAATATTAAGAGTTAAGGGGATAGTCAGAAGTTACGATTTCTGGCATTTAGTAACCATAAAGGCTGCTCAATAAAAATGCCAGAATCTTTTTTATTTTTTGGTGGGTATTTGTTTAGATGTTCATAATCTTCCCACTACAACTATTTAAACACTTCAGGCTGGATTCAGATGGATAGTTTAGGAATGTTATCAGTCACCGGGTGATTTCCCTTTATAAGCATAAGAGTCTGGTATCCTGCTCCCTTTGTACTTTGTACCCAGTACTTAACTATTGTAGTTCTGGTTTTCTTTTGTTTTTAATTTGTTGACAGTGGCCTACCAGGGAGAAGACAGATTGCTGCTGAAAATGGATCACTGTCTTGTAGAGGTTTTTTTAGAAGTTTTTTTCCTCACTATATATTTGTGAGAACTGTTCTCAGATACAGAGAGCAGTATCTTTTTTAACTGCCCAACTGTATCAAATACTGAAATATTTTTTTACCAAATTGGTTTGTTTTTCATCCAGGAACATTTATTCCAAAACAGTTTCATCCATGATTGTGGTGTTAAGTCTGTGTGTGTGTGCATGTCTGTGTGTTTCTGTCTGTGTGTGCGTGGTGGTAGATAGCTCATGTGCAGCTATAGATTGAAAAGCAGGGTGAGAGAAGACTTTGGTATTGATATAAGCGGGCAAAATAAAGCAGAACTTTTTAATGAACTGCATGAAATAGATTAATATTATTAAGATCAAGTTGTCTGCTAACAATGACCTGTGAAATCTCCCACAGAACTCCCAACTTTAGGTTGCAGCATCATAAATGGCTGAATGAGTTGAATTGCAGTTGATCCAGAAAAAAATTGGCTTGGTTGCCCAAGCAGACAACATCACAGAAATAAGCGTTTCAGAGTTGATGTTGAATAGAGACCAATACTTTATGCTTAATTACAAGGGGCCCTGGAGATGTGGATGAAGGGGGCCCAGAGTTTCAGCTACTTTACTGCTATCTTTATTCCTGTCCCTCTTCCTTCAGAATTCTATCTCTTCCAGGAAGCCTACCTATATGAATGTATTCAAATTAAATAAGATTTATTGTTGTACATTTTCCTTACAAATTATCACACTATTGCTGACATTAGCTGTATAAATGGCATCTTAGGCAGATCATTTATACAATGGTGCACGGGAGAAAACTCCCATGCATTTGTACCAATCATTGGAATATGAAAAAGAAAAACATCCAGTGAATTTTGCGACCACCCTTGGGAATATACTACTTTCATAAGAGCTTAATTACTTTATTTTTTAAAATTGTGTTTAACGTGCAAGTTTGTGTTGTCTATTTCCAAAACATACAGATCATCAGAAATATTTTAAATGTGTTTATTTTCATATATGCACAAATGACCACAGACACTTTCATCCAAATTCATCTTATTTCAAAATGTTCCAAAACTCTAGAATCTTGTTGGAAAACTTGAACAAAACTTTTCAGCCGAATATTTTTTTTTTAAAAAAGTTATATAATCAGCTATTTGTATACTACAGCATTAAACAGATTTTGAGGCAAGCCAGAGTTCATTTCTTCTCAGGGCCAAAATATTGATTGTGTTTGATGTGTACATTTGAAACATCTTAACTTTCTTGTTCATAGAAACTAAGTATTTATAAACAGCTAGCCGTGGACAGATATGAAATGTACATGTTGTTTTCTTTATTGGTTTCTGTAGTGACTGCCTTACTTGCTAAAGATGCCTTCTATAATATAAAATATTACTATCATTATAAGTAAAAATAATATAATTAAGCTGTTAGAGCAAAATGTTGGGATAGAATTACTGGGCTAATTCAGCAGAATGAAGAAAAGGACCTTTATGTGTTCCAAAGAGCATGAGTCTGTAAAACCATTGCATTAAATTATTGTTCTGATAACCTTATGAGAACAATATCCAATATCCAATAATATCCATGTCCAATAATTTGTTAGGAATTATGCTGGAAAGTACTGAGCAAATATGACCAAGATTCATTCTTTTTAACTGCTTATCACACACAAAAAAGCCCTTTCCTTATTTTGAACTTGCAGAGTTGAGTACAATCAATAAGACAGCTGTGCATTCAGCTTTGCCCATTTCTACCTCCAGAGAATCAGAATAGAGCTGGAAGGGACCTTGGAGGTCTTCTAATCCAGCCCCCTGCTCAAGCAGGAGATCCTATACCAGTGATGGCTAACCTTTTTGCTGTTGCATGCCAAAAGCAGGGGGAGCGGGGGGGAGCGGGTGTGTGTGCCCACATCCATAATTCAATGCGCCCCGCCCTCCTGCGCATACGCACATGACCCTCCCAGACTTCCTCCTGCTTTTGGCACATGATGGCATGGTGGGCCCGGTAGGCCCGTTTTCCCCCCTCCCCAGGCTCCAGAGGCTTTCTAGGAGCCTGGGGAGGGCAAAAACAGCCTTCCCCACACACACCCCGGAGGCCTTCCGGAGGCCAGAAACAGCCAGTTTCCCGACTTCCAGTGGGACCAAAAGGCTGAAAATCAGTTGGCCAGTGCACGTATGCACACTGGAGCTGAGCTAGGGCAACACTCGCGTGCCCACCAATATGGCTCCGCGTGCCATAGGTTCGCCATCATGGTCCTATACCATTTCAGACAAGAGACTGTCCAGTTTCTTCTTAAAAACCTCCAGTGATGAAGCACCTACAACATCTGAAGGCAATCTGTTCCATTGGTTAATTGTCTTCACTGTTAGGAAGTTTCTCCTCAATTCCAGATTGCTTCTCTACTTGATTAAGTTGGGAAGAAATCTAAGGGCATTTGGCAATTAATCACACAAGGCACTTATAGTAGAATCTACCACCTCTTTCCTGATTTGTATCAGTAAAAATTAGTGGAGAATTTCATTGACTATAATTGAAAAGAAATCCCAGCATCTCTGATCAGTATTAGCCAAGTTGGAAAAGAGATTGGCAAGAACTTGGGAGTCAGAATTTTTGGCAATAATTAAGCAATAATTATTGGCTGTTCCCAGCCAATATTTTGTGAAAACTGTGTATTGATGCTCTGTTTTGTAAAGGAAATAGTGAATTAAAAATAAGCTGTTGAAGTAAAAATATTTTCATCAATCTCCTATAAAAATATTGTCTGCATTAAAATTGTCACTTCTGGATGATTGCAATGTTTACCCTACTACAGAACATATCCCTACCAATAAAAAAATGAATGGTATTAAAGCCACTAGCAAATTGTAGGAAACCTGGACTCAAAAAGGAACTGCTAAAAAGAGCCAAAGGAAAAATCCACCAGCAGAAAGTCATTCTGGGGGAGGGGAGGGCAGGGGTGATATCTTGACCTCTCAATAGTGGACTATTGACCTCTCAATAGTGACCTCTCAATAGTGGATAATAGAATCTAATTTATATATTCAATAGTATGAAAGCAATGTTTTTGAATCTGCTTCCTGAAGAGTGACAAAAAGCTTATTTTAATAATGATCAAGTAAAATGATGACAAAGTTTAAGTGTGCAGGTTTTTTTTCTTGAGGTGGTTTACAATGCATATACAGTATATATTTTTAAAAGCTTATTGGGTGGGAAGATTTATAAACATGAACACCAACACCACCACCCCCAAACAATTTTTAGATGGTCCAATGAATAGCTTCTGACTCTCTGGGCTATGGCAGATTTGACAGGAAATGACCCTAGCCTGGGAAATATCTGTTAAAACAGATGTAAGTGACATGTTGATATGTTAGGTGGTCTTTTTTGGGTTGTTGCCACTGCTTCTCGGTGTCAGAACAAAGGTGTTTATTAGCTCTTGGAGTTGTCAGATGTTCTAAGTTCACACGGTGTCTAATCTGCTGTTATACTGGAAATTTATCAGGAGAATTCTATAACGAAAAGTCACATGAGCTTTTCTTTATAACCAATTCCATTGTATGACCTCCCTTTTTCACTTTATTACAGTTACCCAGGACTGCTAGTGGTACCCCAGTGCATACAGGACAGCAGCCTGCAGAGAGTAGCTCGCTGCTATCGGCACAATCGCTTGCCAGTAGTGTGTTGGAAAAACTCAAAAACAAGTACATTCCTGTTTCGAGCTGGTGGTTTCCATGGGAAAGGAGTTGTTGGCCTTTTCAAATCACAAAATACACAAACCTCAGGTGAGGTTATGCTTTGTATGAATTATCTCATAGAATGGGAAGGTGTTTATATCATCAATTGTTATTACATTGCGTCAGTCTTTACAAATACTTTAGGTCTTTCTAAAAAAGTTAATACTTTCTCCAAACAAGTGCCTCCAGATGTTCTGGACTTAACCTTTACACAGGCAAAATACAGTGGTAGTTAAAATGCACTTGGAGGGAAGTGGAATGGGGAAAATTATCTCAATGTATCATGTATCATGGAACCTACATCTAATAAATGCAAAGTTATTATGGTTCTATCTTGTTATCACTTTTAGGGAATAACAGAAAAATGTTTAATGTTTAACTTATGTTTGAGCTTTATGCCTGTTCTGGTCTGCTATGTAAACAGAAGAAATGTTGCTTAGCTAAATCCATAGTATCATACATAGACTGTTTCTTACTCATTAGGATATGACACTCCCCTGAAAAACCCCCACACCCTACCACACACCCCACAAATGTGACCATTTGCTAGGTAGTGAACTAAAATAAAAATCAGTATTTATTGTATGAGGTAAGAATGGAAATGTGGTTTATTATATGCTTTGGTAACCAATTAGTATTATTAGCTTGCTTGAAAAAACTTGCCCTATGGAATTTTTGAAGAAGATAATAAAAAAGAAATGAATAGTTATGTGCAAGTTACATAAACCATGAATCATTCAAGAATTTAAGATGTGAATAGATTTTAATTGCTTAAATATTTCCAGCATAATCCTGGGAATACTATACTGCTTTGTATGAGTTTGTGCTTTGAATGTATCCACACAATAAAAGAAAATTCTTCGATGTCAGTAATCTACAAATAATTGCTCTGCAGCTTTTGTTGGTATGTCTATATAGGTACTTTCAAGTGTTTAAGTGCAAGAATTGAGCAATTGGAAAGAAAAGGTATCACCAAGGATTTTGGATTTGCCCCAAGAACAAACCATCCCCAGTTATTGTTTGCTTAAGCCAAACTATATACAAACAGAGACTGTTCTTTCTTGTCATCACTTTGTTTGGGGCAAAAATATGTACAAGGCTCAGAAACTAAGGAAAAGATTGGAGAGGAATAGGAGTGCAGGATGAAATCGAAAAAGTAGTAAAAGTGAATAATATAGGGAAAAAGTGAGGGAGACAATGCCGAATTGAAATAAGGATTAAAAGAAGTAGTAGCCAATATCTAAAAAGGCAATGGTGAATGTTAGAGGAAGAATAGAATAGAATAGAATAGAATAGAATAGAATAGAATAGAATAGAATAGAATAGAATAGAATAGAATA
>JANHZT010000004.1:68946-90944 GCA_032468215.1 Stegonotus admiraltiensis
CTCCTTCTCATTGTACACCGCCCTGAGTCCTACGGGAGAATGGCGGTATAAAAGTCAAATAAATAAATAAATAAATATAATATTAACAGTATGCATAGCAAAATGGTCCTGCCACATTTATAGTGGTGTCCCAACAAAGTAACATAAATTGAGGAATTCAGAACCTCTCAAATCTAAATAGCACTTTTATGTTCAGTAACATCAACTCCTAGTATCCAAAGCCCCTTTCCTAGGCTATCGGAAAAAGGAGAAGTCAAAAAATGTGGATTTTTCATTACCATTTTTCATATTATTCTAATTAGATTCCAGGAGAGAGAAAAGCCGGGGTCTGCATTACATTGATTTTGTAATTTTGATACAAGGATCTGCATAATACTAAAAAAAAGTTGTACTGTCATCACATTACAGCAAAATAGATCAAAAAGAGAGTTGTGGGTCGTGAAATCATTTGAGTTTTGCAGCCAAAAATCAAATACAAAGAAAGTTATGTAAGATACATACTATACCTAGTAATGCCATGTCATTTCAGGTCTCAGAAAAAATGTTAAGTTCTTCCAAAAAAATGGGGTAGGAAAACTAAATCCCTTAATAAATAGTTTAAGTGTATGTTTAAAATGAATAGCATAAATAAATGCCTTCTTTGTCCACAGGGCTTCAAACTTGATTTTGCTTTAAATTGTGAATTTGTTCCAGTTGAATTCAGTGACATCCGGCAAGTGAAAACTAGTTTTAAAAGACTCATGAGTGCTTGTGTTCCTAGCAATATTCCAGCAGATTCTGAAATAACATTCCTTAAAGCTCTTGGAGAGTCTGAATGGTTCCCTCAGGTAAAGTGATATGGGGCAGTCATAAATGCTTGTGATTTCTGAGGGAAAACCAAGGCTATTTTGATTCTATTTTAAAAAGTCATTTTTTTCTGCATTAAATAAAATCCGTATTTCTGTGGAGACAAATAAACATCAATCAGTGAATATATTATGGCAAAATGAATTTAACCACTGAGATACTCACTTAATCATAATCAGCCATAAAAATGTTGCATTTGGCTATAATAATTTAAATCTACTCTTGAACTCAATTTCCATTTTCTGCTTTTAACAAAAGAAATTCAGTTTAAGAAACTATTACCATAGATTCTCCCATAGTAAATGTCTCATCACTATATTATTGGCTAAGTCAGGTACATGGCAGAGGTATATTGAAACTAAATAGTGTCTTTCTTGATAATGATTTGTATCTAAATATCTTAAGGTGGTTTTATACCCAATGTAGGTTACAAGATAATTAGCCACTCATTTATTTTTTAAAGGAGATTGACAATGCAGTGAATTGTATTGTGGTGTTTAATCCCTAGAGTCTATATAATTATATCATGTTTTGTAACAAAAGCTTTTGTAAAACATATAACATGCTACAATATAGTTTGAGAGCCAATTAGGCTTGAAAAATTCATGACTGAATTATATATCAAAAGAGAACAGCACCTGGCTAATTCTGGCTGCTCTCAGAAAAACTAAGAAGTGCCAAATCTGGTTAATACATAAATGGAAGACTATCAGAAAATTGAAGTTGTAAAACTAGACTTATAAGATTTTTTAAAAAATCCTGAAAGAAGGCATTGATCAGCCATTTGTATATTATTGCCAAGAAAACAATATAAATGTGTCCATTAAATCTTCAGTCTTAAGGCAAACTTTAACTAAAGCATTTGATCCATAAAACTCCTTTATGGGTCAGTGTAAGGGTACCCATATTATTTAGTGCTCTGTAAGCGTTTTCATTTAATAGGAACTACTAGGCCTAGAACTACTAATTCAGATATGGGTCCAAATGAGGGGAAAAATCACACTGTACTTAATTCTTCATTTTGTTCTTTTTGTTTTAAACTTTATAATCTATTAGTTCAATAAGACTTGATTCAAACTGAGTATCTAATATTTTCAGTAGTTTTAATAAAACAGATTTTACTAGTCATTGTATAAACTATCATTTTAGTAACCTGTTTCCTTTATGTTTTGTATAGCTTCACAGAGTAATACAGTTGGGTATTGTCATATCAGAGCTACTTGAAAATGGTTCTTCAGTTTTAGTTTGTCTGGAAGATGGCTGGGACATCACAGTGCAGGTTAGTTATTATGACCTGCAAATATAGCAGGCAAAGTGAGAGAGACTGGAGTATATTTGGACAGGGGATGTAATATGAAGGGGAAGTTAATAAAAATTCCTTTTGCTGCTGCTGAGAAAAGCTTTCCATTAGCAAAGGGAGCCAGTCCCCTCTAGTGGGAGTGGGTTAGCTTGATCAAAATGTTTTATATTTAAAGCTCAATTATACCCTGAAACCATTGTGAGAATACACAAAACAGAAAGTAATGCATTTCATTTAAAACCCCATCATTCAAAAGAATATCCTGTGAACGCTTTTCTGAGAATTTTAGCTTCATCTCTAAAATGCATTGCTCCTCTTCACAAACTGAAGTACAGTTTCCACAGTTGTTTTAAATAGGATGTAATAAGGCCCAGAAAAAAAGCAATCTCTCTCATACCTTCTTATCTGCAAA
Organism: Stegonotus admiraltiensis; assembly: GCA_032468215.1. NCBI lineage: Eukaryota > Metazoa > Chordata > Lepidosauria > Squamata > Colubridae > Stegonotus > Stegonotus admiraltiensis. The sequence continues at coordinate 71,505 of JANHZT010000004.1, forward strand.
TATTCTTCACATATAATTCTATTAAAGATGATTTTCTGATGAAAAACTGGAGGTAAGAAATTGTTATCCCATGGATCAAACAAACAAAATTAACATGATTTTACTATTTTCAAATATAAGTTTAAAATTTGCTTCATCTTTAAATTGAAAGTTTCCAGATTTCCATAAAAATTACGTATATATCGTAATTCAACCCTGGATTAACCATTAAGCAAAAGAAGCATGTGCTTAGGACACCAAGAGAAAGAGGGTGCCACAAAAGATTTTCCTGCAGCTACCAGGCCCTTAACTCTTTCACTACCGTACTCAACTTCAGCCAAACTTTTTGTAATTGTCCTTATGTGCCATAATATGCATTGATTGATTGATTGATTGATTGATTGATTGATTGATTGATTGATATATATATATATAGTTTTGCTTTACAGCCCTCTCTAAGCATTTTACAGAGTCAGCATATTGCCCCCAACAATCTGAGTCCTCATTTTACCCACCTTGGAAGGATGGAAGGCTGAGTCAACTTTGAGCCTGGTGAGATTCGATCTGCCAAACTGCTGGCAGCCAGTGATCAGCAGAAGTAGCCTGCAGTACTGCATTCTATGCACGGCACCACCCTGGCTCTAGATGGTTAGGGCATTTATTGAGGTTAATCCTCATGTATAGTGAACTAATTTTTCACTATAAATAATATACTGCAGTTGAGTAGTTCCAATGTCCCAAAGCTAGATAGTACATTTACATTTATATCTAAACAGAAAAGCCTTATCCTAATGGTAGATTGAAATAAAATGTGTATTTGGGTGTGTATATAAAAGCATTCAGATTAACATACCAGTATCATTTTGTGGCCTAGGTGGTATCTCTTGTGCAATTACTCAGTGATCCATTCTATCGAACACTTGAAGGATTCAGAATGCTGATAGAGAAAGAATGGTTATCTTTTGGCCATAAATTCAGCCAGCGCAGTAATTTAACTCTTAATTGTCAAGGAAGTGGATTTGCACCCATTTTTCTGCAGTTCTTGGATTGTGTACACCAGGTAAGCCTAAATAAATGAGCATATTTATGTACATAGTGGATATTTATTTGTTTATAAAAATCATAACCTGCATTTTAATTGTTTATAATACAGAAATTGAGAGCCAGTTTGGTGTAGCGGTTAAGGCTAGAAACTACAAGATCATTACTTCCACATTAGGCACAAAGCCAGCTGGCTGACCTTGAGTTAGTTACTTTCTATCATTAGAAGAGAATGTTTGTAGCTCAGGATTGAACTGTGGGTTCTAGCACTAGCACTGATGACGTTGCATAGTTTGCCAATAAAATATCTGCAAGAAAACCACCAAACCCAGAGAGCACCAAGGACTCTATAGTCATTTTCTCTCAGTCTTAGGAAGACATCCGTGGCAAACCACTTCTATAAATTCTTGCCAAAAAAAACCTGCAGATACTTGTCCAGGTAATCTCCAAGAATCAGACATGATTGAACAGAATAAATTCCCTGTGTCTCGGTGTATAGTCATGCTAGCTGCCTGATCATGGAAATGTCTTCAGACAACATTGGCTCCTTTGGCTAAGAAACAGAGAATAGAATAGAATTCTTTATTAAACAAGTGTGATTGGACACACAATCATAAAAAATCATTAGATACAACATTCAGTCATAGTCATAGGATACTAAATAATCAATATAAATCATAATAGGATACTAAATAAAAGCAATCAACATAAATTGTGAGATACAAACAACAAAGTTATAGTCATAAAAAGCTAAGGAAATAGGTAATAGGAAAGATGAGAAGGATAATAGTAATAGTAATACAACCCTACTAGGTGGTTTGATATCCCAGGGCATAAGACAGTGTTATGGGAATTAGTTGTTTAGCAGAGTGATAGCATGAAGGGGCCAGTAGTGGGTTTCAGTTTCAAAACCAGTTCGCTCATGGGTGCGTGCATGCTCGCTTGCACCTGACACTTCTGCACAGGTACAGAGCTGTCTGGGCTGGTGGGCGGAGCCTCCCACCACTGGGGGAGGGGGGATGTCTTTGTGTCTGGTTGTTTTGGCATGCAGTGCCCTATAGTGTCAACTTAAGGGAAGAAGTTGAAACAGTTTATGTCCAGGATGTGAGGGGTCTGTAGATAGTTTCACAGCCTCTTTTTGGCTCATGCAGTATACAGGTCCTCAATGGAAGGCAGGCTGGTTGCAATTATTTTTTCTGCAGTCCTAACTATCTGTTGAAATATCTACCTCTCCTGTGTGATTGCTGTGCCAAACTAGACAATTATAGAGGTGCAAATGACAGACTCAATAATTCCTTTGTAGAACTGTATCAGCAGCTCCTTGGGCAGTCTGAGCTTTCTGAGTTGGCACAGGAAGAACATTCTTTGTTGGTTTTTAATGACATTTTTGGTGTTAGGCATCCATTTTAAATCCTGAGATATTATAGAACTTAGGTACTTGAAGATCCCTACTGTTGATACTATGTTGTCTAGTATTGTAAGAGGTGTAGAATAGGAGGGCTTATCCTAAAATCTACTATCATCTGTACATTTTGATTGTATTCACTTCAAGATTGTTCTGGCTGCGTCACAGGGCCAGTTGTTCAACTTCCTATCTGTATGCAGATTTGTTGTCTTGAACGAGACCAATCACTGTTGTATCATCTGCAAACTTCAGTAATTTAACAGAGGGATTATTTCAGATACAGTGGTTGGTATAGAGAGAGAACACACAGCCCTGGGGGGCACCTGTGCTAATTGTACAAGTATCTGATGTGATTTTGCGTAGCTTCACCTGCTGCTTCCTATCTGTTAGAAAGCTTATGATCTACTTACAGGTGTGGTCAGGCACAGCTAGCTGAGTCAGTTTAGTGAGAAGAAGAATATCTGGAATGATGGTATTGAATGCTGAGCTGATATCTGAGCTGATAAAAAGGACCCTTGCATAGGCCCTTGGAGATTCAAGATGTTGTAATACGTAGTGCAGTGCTATATTAACAGCATCATCTGCCAATCTATTTGCTCGGTAGGCAAATTGCAAGGGATCTAACAGTGGATCTATGATGGTTTTCAGGTGGGTCAGCACTAGCCTTTCAAAGATTTTCTAAATTATGATGTCAGAGCAACCGGTTTGTAGTAATTCATCACCTTGATGAAAGGTTTCTTAGGCACTGAGATGATAGTAGAGTGCTTGAACCAAGAAGGGATATAACATGTCTCTAGTGATTTATTAAAGATAAAGGGTGAAGATGGGGGCCAATTGGTCAGCACAAACATTCAAGCAAGAACAGGTTACCTTTTCTGGGCCTGGTGCTTTTCCAGGCTTTTATCTGTGAAATAGACCTAACACATATTTTTCTGTGGTCAGCAAAGGGATGGAGTCAGTTGTAGGAGACTTCGCTGTTGTTGGTGTATCTGAGATGGAGAGGGTAGCGATAATTGACAATGGTTTCCTCTCAAACATACAATAAAATGCATTTAGGTCATCTGCCAGTTGTTGATTTAAGTTGTCAGAGATGAGCACTGCTCCCTAGACACAACTGGACAGGGGAAACCTTTACCTTTTAATTGACTTCAGCAGTTATGAAAATGAAGTTATAACCACTATATATTTTCCCAATCTTGTATTCCTTAGCAAGTGGACACATCCTCATCCTAAATTTTGGCTTATAGAACAGTTGGGAGAAGGTAATCTGTTTTATCTTCTCTATATCATTTTCAAGCAACTTAAATCCCTCCCTCTCCATCAAACATTTCAATGAGTCATAAATTTAGAAGGGTAGCTTGATGCAGTAAGAACAGATAACATCAGTGTAAGTTTTATGAATTCATGTACATGTGTTTTAAAAAATATTTTATGTCAACACAAAGAAAAATGACATGGGCCATGCAAGTGCTTTATAAGTCAGTTAATTGACACAATAGCAATAGCGATCTGTTGCAGCTCAGATCTAGAATATGAAAAGCCTATTGCATATATGAAGTTATTTTCTGTGAAGGTTTTTTCTAATCTTATCAACTTCCATAATTATGCTGAAATAAAGCTTTTTGCTCTGCAAGTCGTACTTCTGACGATTGTTATTTTTTGGAACAAATATCCTTTATTTCTTCATGTGCTTGAAGTTGTAAATATATATATTTGGAAATCTAATTTTAGATTTTACTAATTTTAGATATGCAGTATAAATGCATAAGAGTTCGACATTCAAATGACCAAGAGGAATAACTGAAGATTTAGCAAATAAATCTTTTCATGTGGTTAAAAAGGAATTGTCCTTATTTCGCCTAGAGAGTACATAGGAAGTTGTGATGCTTAAATTAGAAATGCATCATCTTTTAAATAGCCATTGTTTATGCCAATATCTCCAGGTGTCAAGTGAATTATTAATGTGAATCGTTATTTCACAATAGCAACATCTGGTAGATTATCCAGTTATTTCTAGGAAGACAACTTTAGTGACAATAATGTCATATTACAAATGATGCTTCTCTCACTTTCTCCTACAGTTCTGGTGATTGCTTAATCTTGTGGGAATAATACTATTTGCATAAAATCATTATAAAAATAGACATTATTTCTTCAACTGTTCTCCCTTTCATTTTCCAAACATCAAAATGGAAAACATAGGTTATAACTATTATTTTATCCACTATGGGTATATTTTGTAGGTAAGGTAGGAAGACTGGTACAGTTCAAAGAATGCTACTAAATTTTATTTTTCCCATTACATTTGTATCACCAAATACCCACTAACCACAGAATTTCTGGATAATCTACAGTCTGTTCTAATAGTTAAAAGAAGTGTGGAGACCATATTGCTGTATCTACAAACAGACCAGAATTCTGCTACCTTTTTCTTTGCTCTATTATTGGGGGAGCACATTGGAATCATTTTGTAGGTAGCATGATCCCTTTCTGAACATTTAATCTTGATCTGATCTGATCTTTGTCAAATGAACTCTCTTATAAAAGTGAATATAGTGTTCTTCTGTGTAGAGCCAAGGAAATGTATGTTCTATTGCAGAGCAAATTCTGAGAGAGGGAGGTGGGGGGAGAGAGAGAGAGAGAGAGAGAGAGAGAGAGAGAGAGAGAGAGAGAGAGAGAGAGAGACAGAGAAAGAGAAAGAGAAAGAGAAAGAGAAAATATAAACAGTAGTGTACCACTTCTTTATGGGTTCTGTGGACCAGGATATTTCAGCAACCCTCTTTCCTTGGTCTTAGAAAATCTTCTGATTGCTTGTTCACTGCTACAGTTGAAATTATGTGTAAGTTATCTATTATATGCAAAAACTCAGTGCCTATAATTTTCTGAATTGGTTTAAGGGCAACATAAGGACTACTCTGTCAAGGATGTTAATATCTATTTATTTGCACTGCTTAGATGTCACTAAATCTATGTGCCTCATAGCAGGTTTACAATATAATAATATATACACCAAATCAAAATTATAGAATGAGAAACTGAATCACAATATATCTATATAAACATAAAATGATGAAAATAAAGCAAAGATTAGTGCTAATTTCATCTAACCCAGGCAACACAAACTGGCAAAAGCTCTGTGAAAAAAACTAATCTTGACATCTTTATAAAGCAATGCAGGAGTGAGTAACAAAATATATCTCCTTGGGAAAGGCCATAGAAAAGTCTGTATCTGTATCCCATACTATCTCTATGTGGGAAACATAAAACGCCTCTTAACTATTTTAATCCTGCTGTTAAAAAAGATGCCTAAGAGCTAAAAAAAGATGAAATAATATAATTTGCTGACTTTGCCCTGGATAATAAATTAGTTATGACCATTGTTTTTATTTTTATGAATTTCAGATTCACAGCCAGTATCCAACAGAGTTTGAATTCAATCAGTATTACTTGAAGTTCTTAGCATTTCATTATGTTTCCAATCGATTTAAAACATTCCTGCTGGACTCAGACTATGAAAGACTGGAACACGGTATGGATCCCAAGCTGACCAGTGTTAATTTGGCTGCTATTTTATTATTTTTAAAGATTTTCATCAGAAATGGATTGAAACAATATCACTGACATCTGCTTTGTATTGAATAATCATAGAATAATAGAGTTGAAAGGAACCTTGGAGGTCTTCTGGTCCAATTGATAGAGGAAAATTGATAGAGGAGATGTGTATATTTATTTTTTTTATTGGATTTAGTGATTGCCCATTTCACTCACAGAGCAACTGAGTGGTGTATAGCTTTTTTTTAAATAGCATGTTATCTGTCATTAAACAGTCTTTCAAAATTCCATCAGTATTTTCAGAAATTGAGAAAGTATCATTCAATGGTTCCTAGGAATTGGTTACTATTTCATTACAATAACAGAGTATGGAGGCTTACTTATCTACAAACTAGCATGTACCATTATCTATTTATTTATTGTAATAGCACTGAGGCTAATTGGGAATATGGGATGGACAATGGAAAATAGCTGGCTTGTATGTTACAGAGGGCTGATGAACAGAGACGATAGTAGAAAATCTCCTTCTGTTGAGGGTTTTCTGATAGTGTTGGAACTGTGAGCAAGTTGGTAGCTGCAGTGCTGATTTGCTCAGACAGCCCTGCAGGAAGCAAGTTTCTGGATGTGTAACAATGGTTTCCAGTGCAAATTAGCTGTGTCCCCAAAACATGTATATTCTCTCTCTCTAAGTCAAAGGTAATTTTGGAAATTACCACCATTTTGGGAAGCATAGTTTGAAAACAGAAGAGGTATGCATATACCTGATATGTATTTTGCACAGTCAAATCATAACCAACTTATAGTTAATAAAATACCCATTCTTAAAAATAAATATCTTTAGCAATATATTTATTCTTTGCTCTTGCATTTTTCAATAGATGGGTGCCTCTGTCAAATCACTTATACAAGAAGCTTAATCTATAAAAATGCAGCTAGTAACACTATTAGATGGTAAAAATCTAAAGATGTTTTCATCCTTTTCACAGATAATTAGTTAAGCATATCTAAGAATACATAGGAGGTATTTGTGCAAATATTTAAATTTAAATTTGTCCTAAATATATAAAAAGCTATTCTATGATTTTTTTTCTTCAATAAAATATTTTTTTTCAATAAAATGATTTTTTTTCTATAGCCTAAAAGTCATGTGGAGGACAGCAGAGCTGTGTAACTTTCTTACACTGAGTTCTGCCATTTCTCTAATTTATTTTGATTTGATTTTACCACTTTTATTGCATATGGTTCCTTGACTAATCAATAAATTATTACTGAATCATATTGTGTTTTGATTTTAAAACACGGAATTCTTGTGATGATTTCAATTATTTTGTTTTTTTTTAACTCTTCCTAAATTCACAACCCATATAGCTTCTAGTCAATATTTTTGCCACTAGTTCTCTTAATTTTAGTTTGTAATCTCCTTGACAAAATTCTAGTATCTCACGATAAGTTAGCCATTTGTGTTCGCCTACTGTTTGTCACTTATAAAATGCTTCTTGTGCTGAAAGCCACAAATATATTTTCAGGCACATTCTGGATTTGTCTCTATTCCACATTCTCAATGTGGCACATCTAACTTAAATATTGTACCAGAATTATCCATGCCATCCAAATCTAAGGTTGTGTCCTTCTAATTACATGACATTTTATCATTTTAAGGAACATTATTTGAAGATAAAGGAGAAAAACATGGCAAAAAGGGAATTTGCATTTGGGACTGCATTGACAAGATACACAAAAGGAGTCCGGTTTTCTTCAATTATCTCTACATGCCAGTTGAAACAGAGGTATACAGCCGACATATTCAGTCTTTTTAGTTCTAATACCTAATAAATATACCTTACAATTAGTGTAATTAACATTTATTCAATGGGTTAATTGCCTGGTTTTCAGAATGATTACCATGCTGTCTAGACCGTAGTTTTTCAGACACAGGGATCTAAAGACTATAGCCAATGAGTCTGGTTAGTGTGCATTTTTATGAGGCTTATTGTTATTTTAAGGATGTTGTGATATGGCAGATATGAGGAATTTTGTTGATATGTAATTGCTGTGATAGTCTACTGGACCAAAATTATATTATAAAAGCAAATTTGTTTATTTTTTAAGGGTAAGCTCAAGTACCCTTGTTGCAAAGTACCCTTGGTTCACAAAGAAAGCTTGTTAGTTGTATGTCCATAGCTAAACAGGACTGGCTAGTTTAGTTTGGGGAGAACTACATATGAGTTTTCTTTCTTTCAAGGTTTTTTTGTTAATCACTGATTATGAAGATCTACTTGTCTCCAATTTTTACTTCAAAGAATATTCCCAAATATGTCTTTTTAATAGTTATATATGACTGTAGTTTACTGAGGTAGCAACATATCAAACTAGCTAAGCATTTAACAGGACTACCTGGGATACACAGTTTTATGTGGTGGTGTCTATTTTAATTTAAAGGTCTTGATGCTAATCTTATTAGGATGGTGTTATTGAATGTTGGCATACTTTGAAATAAAGGCAATGATTGTCCCACATTTTTTATGTTACTTCATTGCAAGGGACCAAAATATTTGCAAAGCTAGATTTTTTGGGGGTATGCTGTATTTTAATAACATTTCTGAATTCATAAGTTTCATAATTATGTTAATATGGAACTCACACCGTGTCCTACTTCTGTTGCATCATTTCACAGGAATAAGCAAGGGCAGAATCCCGCCAATTCATGAAACACTTGATATGTTCTAGGCACACAGAATTTAGAGAAGGATTCCCAGGGTTAGAACTGAATTGGGAAACAATTTACCTACTTAACCACAGGAGGAAACTGAAAAAAGAATAGAATTGCTTCCTGCTATTAAAATGGATTAAATGTTTATCTGCACTCAAGTTGAGGAAAATGGTTTGAGCCAGGGGCATATCATTAGGGAAGAAGGGTCAAATCACATTTATCAGCTACAAGGGTTCTTTTTTATACAGGTATTAAAACCAAATGTCAGCATTTCCTGCCTTAAGAAATGGGATTACTACACAGAAGAGACTTTAGCCACAGGCCCAAGTTATGACTGGACTATGATAAGTGCAAAGTGTAGTACCTTGGATGAAACAGATCAGATGGATATGTCGCCTTCCCACAATAAGAGAAAAATTGTCTGGCCATGCTATGATAACCTGGCTAAAGTGCAACCTGATGCCATCACCAACTTATTTAGTGTAAGTATAACCATTTAATATATTCATGTAGCTTCATCTTTTTTTTAATTAATAGTCTTCAGTGTTTTTAATTTAACAAAAGAGCAAGGTAAGAAAATGTAGAAGGGAGAGAGTCAGTTTTTAAAGTAATTTTTAAAACGTTCACAAGGAAATGCTGCATTTACTTTATTGACAATTACCTAAATCTCATAATATAATATAATATATGTACATATATTCTCTGACTATATATCACTACAGATACCGTAACTGGTGAAGTTTGGTTTATATAGCCTACCACCTTATTCAGTTTTTAAAGTAATGATTCCATTAAATACTAGATTGCCCCCAAAAGCCCCCCCCCCCGCATAACTAATATTTAGTATGTACATTATCAAGAACTTGCTGGAACATCTTTTAATTAATTGTGAAGTACTTATTTTGGTATTTTATGACTTGGAGTTTTTCTTGGCATCCACAGAAGCTTCCTGCTTTTGTTAGAAGGATGAAAGTAGCCCCATCACTTTTGGCATGCATATGGTATGACATGACAATGCATATACAAAACAGGCTAGACTTAAACAGAGCAATGCTGCTTTCGCAGCAGGAAGGCTTTAGAAAAGATATTCAGATATTGTGATCTCTGTATCTGCCTACAGAGAACAGAATTATACAGTCAGTGGCTTTCCCCATAACACTCTTTGGAAGGAAAAGTTGGGCTTGAAAAAGCAGAATAGAAAACTATTGGTGTTGGAGAAGAAATTTCTTTCAAGAAATCTATGAATAGCTAAGAAAGCAAACAAATCATGAATGACCAGCTCAAATTATCATATTTTGGATGCATTATGCAATGATCTATCTCTCTTGAGAATGTGTCATACTGGGAAAGGTAGAATAAAAGATGACCAGCCTCAAGGTAGATGGACTTAATTACAGCAGTGATAAATGCACCTTTAGAAACTTTGAAAAGCAAGTTGAACACAGATCATCCTGGAAAAAACATTTGGGGTTAATACATATCAATATTAACTTGATAATTCCTTAAAATCTTAAAATTGGGTCAATAATTTTTAGCAAGTATAATAATAACACAGGCCACATTTAGGACTCCTTAAGGATTAACTGAAGACTTGGAGCTTTGTCTTTATATCAGGGGTGTAAAATATAAATATGAAATGAAAAATACTGTCCTTCTGATTCTTAAATAATTTGGGCTATCAAAGCTGCCAAAATCCAGAGGACCAATAGATGGCAGAAAACAATTAGGGCAAGCTAGTGGAAATATTTTTTTGTAGTCTTGGTCTAGTAGATCTATAATAATCTATAATAATCTAATGATATTTGTAAGTGAAGAGTACTGTGTATCTTTAAAAAATTCTGGAAGATTGAAGAATGCTGATATTGCTGAAGAATGATCGATAATGATGCTGCTGAAGCATACTACCTGAGTGCTTGAGAAAAAAATGTTTGTCTTATTTTCTTTTTCATTTTATTTCATTTATAGCTTATTCATAGGAAATAGCTCTAATAAGAGGCAGTAAGGGAATTCAAATTCCCATTTTAAAAGTAGAAATAAATTACATTTTGGCCAACACATTAAATAAGTCTGTCACGTTTCCTTTTTTATTATAATTTAGTACTGTTTCTTTTTTAAAAAAGTGATAAATGTTAATCTTGGCAATGTAAAATCTTGCGGTCACAGCATTGCACTTGAACTGTGTAAGTATTTTTAAAAACACTTCCAGTCCTTATCATCATGTCCAACTGTAGCAAGAGGTTGTAGCTCATGTGTTTGAAGGAACAACAGAAAGATTTAATCTTATGGAAGCTTATTTTTAGGAAATTGAAAGACTGGAGAACAAATTAAACCACAGCCCAGAAAGGTGGCAGTCACTGTGGGAAAGAGTCAAAATAAATGTGAAAGAAGATTCAGGGAAAGACAATGTAAGTATTTTAACAAGAATCTTCAAACTTTCAGCAAGGACTAAAAATAATTGTCTTAAAATTCCACAAATATGTATCACTATCAAATTATTGAATATGGCAATGTATACATTTTAAACTCTTAACATATTTACAGTACATCTCTGTCACTGGATTCAGATTTCATGCTGGAATGGGATAATGATTTATTACTGCCAGATAATGCACCTACATTCCACTCCCCAACAGTGTCCATCTTAATTATTTAAGAATGTTTTTAGTTTTCTAAAAGCTAAATGATGTATGGCATATAGTTAGTGATTGATACAATAAATCCAAGTTATACTGTGAAACATGGTTTTGACCTAGACTTATACAAATGTCAATGGCTTCAATGGCTCCCTTCAATACAAGGACTTGGCGCACTGTGAGGAACCTTGTAGTAATGTGGAGCAATGCAAGGTTGTTTGCTTGAAGAGTATGGAGGGCTGCAACAAAAAGAAACATGGAGGAAAAATTCATGAACAACTTTTCCACTTGCATAAGTCTGATTCCAAAGCATTATGAACTTAGAACTTAGAAGAACTTAGAATAACTTAGTCACTTTGAATGTACACTAATCGGCATACATTAAAATGAAATTTCTTTGCATACAGTTCTCAAAGGGTCACCACCTCCAGTATATGCTACATGACAAAATAAATACAAAATTATGCATATACCGACATATATTATATGACACATAGAGACAACACAGTCTAGGTTGGATGTATACATGTACATGGTGAGAAAAATGAATCCTGCAAGTTTACCAGACGGCATAGGGAACAAGGCTGTTACAGAATCTGGTAGTCCTGCTAGAAATACTTCAAAACCTCCTCCCAGAGGGAAGCAACAGAAACAGACCATAAAGTGGGTATGTGAGGTCTCTAACAATGCTTTGAGCTCTAAGCACATAGCACTTATAAGCAGTATCCTGAATAACAGGAAGCGAGCTTCCTATAATCTTCTTGGCTTTTCTTACCACTCTCTGTATGGACTTTCTATCTGAGGCACTGCTACCACCAAACCAAACAGTGATGCAGTTTCTTAAAATGTTCTCAATAGTGCCTGGCCAGGACAGAAGGAGAAAGATGCGCTCTTCTCATCCAACGCAGGAAATGCAGACGCTGGTTTTATGCTTCACTAAGGATGACGTGTGAAGAGACCAGTTCAGATTATTAGTTATCTGCTAGTTAGTTATTGTTCGTTATTATGACTAAGAATATATATATACTATAAATGCAAAGGAATCCAATATAAATTATTATTATTATTGCATTTCAATCACCATCCCTGTGCAGATCTTTTTCTTCTTGATCTTTAATTTGTCCAGTTTCCTAGGTATTGGATAAATAACTTTCATACAGGCTACCCATGTTCTACTACCATTCATTTTTTCTTGAACATTAATATTGATAATGCTTATTTCAATTCCACTTTTGATGTATCATTAAATATAAATCTCTAAAATACTCCTTCCACCTTACCTTACTTCAATTTCATCTCAAGTAACTCCACTTCTTTTTGTTTAAAATCCAATCATTTGCAGGAAGTTCCTTATTTAGCCCTCTTCACTTACTTCCAAAACAAAATGGGCTTTTCCCCCATCAAAACAGCTCTCCATTTTCTATCCTTCCTTTAATTTTAACTTTTTCTTCCACATTCTTTGCGGCTATGTTTTCCCCCTTTTATTTTTGCTGCGGTTGTTTTATTCTTTTATTTTTGCTGTAATTGTTGTCTGTCTTGCTCTTTTCCTCACTCACAGCCTCCTTCGTGTCATTGTTCTTTCCAGCATTCTTTTTTATGCTTCCATTAGCATAATTCCCCATTTTGTGATGTTTTTTGTAACCTAATTCTTTTCATTCTATTTCAAGCCTTTTTTCCAGGTTCCACTCTTGGCATACTGTAACCAAATTATGATTGTCCCACATTACATCACTCAAGCATCCTTTACTAAAGCTTTTATTTGTTCATCATAAACAATCAAATTAGTCATGCTTTTTGATGAATTCCCTTTCGATGTGTAAGCATTAATTTCTGCTAAATCAGAAAATGTAAGCAGATATCAAAATGTTCTGCACTTGCTCAGAATGTTGTAAAAATGCACAAGTGTTTCTAAAACTCATCTTTGTTTTTTTTATTAGCACCATTCACTGGAGCACAAAATGCAGGTAGCACCAACATATGACTTCCTACTTTCATATGCATTCCCAATAGCTTAAATAAATCATAAATTGATACTTTCTGACATAAATGTTAACCATTTCATTCATAATTAGACCTACATCTCTATTCCTCAGCATGTATTCATTGATTCTCTTCTTCACATCGGTTGGGTCCTTCCTTTTTCACCCCTTCCTTTTCCTTTCTTCTTATTCTACTGATGGAAACACAGTATATAGCAAAGATATTTTGAAGTTTTAGCACTTGTATGAATCACATTGCAATGTTCTAGCTACTCAAAGCTACAATAATTGCTAGAAATGAGAAATTTACAACCAAAAATGCATTTGCTACAAACATTGAATAAGTTCTAAACTATTTTTATAGATCCTTTCAAGTATATTTTTATACTAGAAACTTTATGTGCCAGCTATGGTACCATTTTTCTATTGGAAGAAATAGAGTATAGCAATTCATTTCTGAAGTGTTTAATTCAACCCTTGGATTTCTGTCACAAGGTTAGGAGATTTAAGCAGTCACTGAAAAAGAGGTAAAGTATTTCTGTTTAGATTTTTGGCTAACCCATGACATTTTTTTCAACCCCACACCATGTCACATTACCTTTTAAAGCATCGGAGACATCCTTCTGGCTCTTCAGCAATGTCTGTCAACCTGCACTCTTGTCAGAAGAGGTCTATATTGCATCTGCCGGACAGTGGCTTGGGTGAAGAACGAAGCAGCAACATTTCATCTTCCAATGGTGTGGAACGGAGAGTAACAACACTGTACAATCAGTTCACTTCAAAACATGATGAAAATAGGTAATCTGAGCTATCAGACTATGATACAAGTCTGGCTTCCTTAAAACATTTGCAAAATTGTTATATTTGCTTTATTTTCATTCTGTTCCAAATGACTCACAAAACATCCTTTATTAAAATTGCTTTTTTCTAATTGCAACGTAATCTAGCTATTAATAAAACAAATGTGTTACAGTAGAAAATAGTGCCCTCCAGATGGATTGGCTTTTGGCTGTGTTGGCTAAGAATTCTGAGGATACAGAAGGATACAAGTTAATTAACAGAAGAAAGTATTGCAGGACGCCACTCTTCAAAAAAATATTCAATGTTCCACAGATGTATTTAAAACAATATGATGTGATAATCAAAGAAAGGACCCTCAAAATTTTAATGAACCTTAAGTATTAAATCAATCTTAATCATATTCACACCTTTGGTCTAGATCAGGGGCGTCAAACTCAAGGCCCAGCCGCCGGATCCAGCCTACGGGGTGCTTAGATCTGGCCTGCAGGCCCGCCCTGGAAACAGCAAAGGACCAGCCCATGGTGCCTCTGCCAGCAAAAATGGAGCATGGGAGGGCCACACACGGCCCATCTGAGCTCCATTTTTGGCTGCGACAGCCTACTGCAGTCCTCTGCCAATGAAAATAGAGCTCGGGGGGGGGCACCTGAGTCAGCTGGGCTCTGTTTTTCCTGGAGGAGGCTTTCGCAGCCAAAAATGGAGCCTTGATGAATGATGTTGAGCTGGCCATACCCCCATCCACACACACACACCAGCACCCCCCCCGAGGTCAAACACAACCCTGATGCAGCCCTCAATGAAATTGAGTTTGACACCCTGGTCTAGATCATACAGGTAGTCCTCAACTTACAATAGTTCATTTAGTGACCATTACACACTTGGTCACGATAGGGTTCACAATTCAGATGCTTGGCAACTGATTCATACTTCAGACAGTTGCAGTGTCCCAGGATGATGTGATCACCTTTTGTGACCTTCTGACAAGCAAGGTTGATGGGGAAGCCAGATTCACTTAACAAGCATGCTATTAACTTAACAAGTGCAGTGATTCACTTACCAACTATGGCATGAAAGGTCATAAAACGGGGCAAAATTCACTTAACAATCTCACTTAGCAACAGAAATTTTGGGCTCAATTGTGATCGTAAGTCAACAACTACCTGCATTTTATTTGCCTGAAATAAGGGGTTAATTCAAATTTATCAGCTAAGAAAACTTTCTGAGAATTATTATACCAAGATAAACACAGACAGGTTATCACTCTTTGCCAGCTCCTACTAGCTCCAGATTTGCCAGCTCCAATGTCAGCCTGTGCCTGTGGATCTTGCACTCACAAAATCTCCATATTGGAGAAGGAGTTTAAAAAAAAAACAAACCAAATAATATCACCCAATATCAAAACACTTTACACATCCTGCTCAGGAGTCTTGAAATACTTCAAGCTGGTAAATGTTTCAAGCTGGTAATATTTTTCACACCATTATAATAAATGAACTAAGTTAAAGCCTATAGTTTGATGTTGAGGTAATGTGAATTAATAGGAAATTTCACTTGGGCATTTTGTGCTAATTGCTTTAAGTTCTGTTTTAAGAATTGAACTGAATTAATGAACAGCATTAATATGTGGGTATTTTTATGATTTCCGTTGGTTAAAATAAGAAATAACATTTCTTTTTCTTCTAGATCTTTTGAAGGCACCCTTTACAAAAGAGGAGCTTTGCTAAAAGGTTGGAAACCACGTTGGTTTGTGCTAGATGTTACAAAACACCAGGTAAAGTGTAATAGTGATCTGTATATGTGTGCAATCTGTGAGCTCTCCACTCTTTCAGGAGAGCAGGTCAAACCCCAGAAGTATCCCTCATCCCTCAATGTTCTTTGTCTGAAATGGTGCTGTTTTTTTCTTCCTTTATTTAAATGTATATTATTATTTCATTATATTTTTACATCATTATCTTACCATCAAACTTTCAAGACCACATTGAGCTTTAAATCAAACTTGCTTTTAAATATTTCAGATTATTAAGTAGGTGCTATGGATTGTGCATGCTTCAAAAATTATCCTGAGAAAATGCTTCAAATTTCCCTTGAGCACAGTACTTGCATGCTTTTTCCTCCCTCAAACCACTATGTGAAAAAGGTGCTACTTTCTTGCAAATTGAATTGTAAAACTTTTACATTAACATTAGGCATTAATAATGAAATGCTATTTTGAATGCTAATTTTAATGAAACAATGTTAAGAAATTGTTTTTTACAATGTTGCTTATTTTTAAAATATTAATACGGATTATGTTATACATTTTTTCATGAGCATTTCAGTTATCCAGCATATTTGGATATTTTTTTCTTACTATCCTTAAGGATTTGAAATAATTATGAAAAGATTTAGAAATTTCAGTATTTTGATTAAGGTATTTTATTAAGTTTCAACAGTTATAAACCATTTATCCCTTCCAAAATTGCTCAGAAACTGTAATCCAGGACATCCCCTATACATCAGCATGCCTTTTAACTTGTCTTCCCTTTCTCTATATTTGCTATGTAATCACTTTTATGCAGAGGTGAATTTTAGGAAATTAAAAATTGTCCACATCTCATTTTAGATTATGGTGAATCGTAGCTACTCAATATACAGTTATTCACATGTTCAGTATAACAATGGCAGACTGTTCATATTACTATGCCGGTTGCTTTCTTTAACGTTTACTGTTTCTTTTTCTTTTCACCCTAGCTAAGATATTATGATTCCATGGAAGACACTTATTGTAAGGGCCATATTGAGCTTGCAGAAGTAGAAAGTGTAATCCCCGCTTCACCAACTATTGGTGCTCCAAAACATGCTAATGAAAAAGCTTTCTTTGATGTAAGTAGATTGGCTCCAGACTACCATCTGCTTTAAATTAATAGCAACAATGTGTACTCATAATCTGTGCTCATACTGATCTGTGCAGAGATAACTAATTTTTCTCAGCCAGATTTAACTACAGTGGACATTTGCAAGAATTTTTCTGGGAGTGGGCGTAAGCTGCAGTATTGAATGTGATTGTAATTTGCACGTAGAGAGTACACCAGTGTAACACACCTCTTCATTGCCCTTATATATGTGGTGCTACATATTTTAAGTAATATCCCCTTTAATGTCATTTGATTTGTCAAAGGAAGTTTCCCATGTTCTAGAATAGGAGTTTTGGGAGCTGTCTTACATCAAATCGCATCTTTGTCCATCTGGTTCACTACTGTCTGTGTGGACTGGCAGCAGTTTTGCAGAGTTTTGGATTGGTGTCTCTCAGCTCTTCCCAGATTGACTACAGATTTAACCTGGGATTGATCCAACAAAGCAGATGCTATGCCACAAAGTTTAGTCTTGCTCTTAATTCACTAGACCAGTTTTTCTCAACCTTGGCAACTTTAAGATGTGTTGGCTTCAACTCCCAGAATTTCCCCAGCCAACATGCATTAGACACTGGCAATAGAATCTGTGCAGAATGTTTCTTAAATAAGGACATGGAGAAATAGACACATTTAGCCAGTACTCCATTTCTGCCAATAGAAGAGAATAGAATGGCTCAGGATTGAACGGTGGAGTCTTTGGTGCTCTCTGTGGTTGTTTTCATGCAGACATTCCATTACCTGGCTAGGTAACATCTTCAGTGTTAGAAAGGAGTGGGATTTAGTCTCTGTTTATATATAACAGTTGCTTGTCTTGGCCACTCCCAAAGTTGGTAAGGGTGTTGTTTTCCCCTTGGTTGATTAGGCTGTTGTTGAGTGCTTGATTGATTGTTTGGTTTTGCTCCTGGTGTTAATCCTTGCTTATCTGGGTATTGATTGCTGGCAAGAATTCTTATCTTTTCTTTAACTTTTTATTGTCTCTTGGTGTGTAAATGTGGTTCATCTATGTGCCTGCTGGTGGATGATTTGTCTGAATGCTATGCTTCAAGTAATTCCCTAGCATTTTTGGATGTAGCGTGACCTAGGATGTTCAAGTTGAAACTATGCTTAAGTCTGTTCATGTGTTGTAAAATTTCATCATGTCTTCTGACTCCTAGTTGGTGTTCATGGATGCACTTTGCTAGTCTTCTGCCTGTCTTTTCTATTCAGTGGCTATTGCAATACTTACACTCTATGTTGTAGATGACTCCTACTTTTTCTTCTTGGGCTACTAAATTTTTGGTTTACTTAAAATGCTTTGGAAGGCTTCAGTTGATTTGGCTATTATGATGATGCCATGTGATTATAAATAGTCCATTGGTTGTTTCAGAGATGTTTTTGATGCATGGAATTTTATCTTCTTCGTATCTTGTATTATGAGCTATTATATATAACAGAGAGTAAACGCCACTCCCTTCTAGCATTGAAGATATTACCCAGTTAGGTAATGAAACATCTGCACAAAAACAACCAAGCGCCAAAGACTCCACACTCCTGTTTCTTTCATAACTTATGATCAGCCATTTTTAGGGGTCATAGGATTGTCCAAATAGATGGGTGAAAATTTGTGAAATGTGTCTGCTACTATTTTTCTCAATGGGTAACCCTGGGATCTAGATAGTATGTATTTGCTTAATAACCTGCAGAAAACTGTGAGGAACAATGCTTGATATTGGATGGACTACTAGATGAAGAAAAAAATTAATACTTAACACATATTAGACTTAAGAGCTCTTGAGCAGTCAAAAGGCAGTTAAAAGGATTGCTAAGCACCACTTTAGAATTAAGCAGCTCATAAGGAAAAGATGGGATGGAAATAATATATTGGAAATCAATATATAATTTCTCTCCCTGACTTTCTTCAGTTGTGAAATTGCACTTAATCTAGTTGGTAGTTCATCCTTAGGTTGTATGATCTAGGTAACACATATTAGACTACATTATCTATCAAACAGAATGTTTGATAGATACAGGAAAGGACAGCAATTTCCAAGGAAGCAAAAGCTGCTTGAAGAGAGAATTCTCTCTTTGCAGGTGAGTCTGTTATTAGGTACACTCCATTTCCTGAGAAAAGTAGGAGGAAATGTCTGATGCATCCAATGAAATACAGATAACCCTTGTCTTACAACCATAACTGAGCCTGAAATTATGGCTGTAAGTCATGCTGATTGTTAAGCAAGTTGCCATATGACCATATCTAATTATATGATCTTTTTTGCAGTGTCAATAAGAAACCAGAATTAAATGCTGATTTCTGGGGGCGGGGGGTTTGTAAATTGAGATCATGTGATTACGGCTGCTGCAAAGACTGTAATCTGGATCGGGACTCCCTACGCACTGTCACTCAAGCTCTCGTCACTTCCCGCCTGGACTATTGTAACGCTCTCTACATGGGGCTTCCCTTGAGGTGCACCCG
>JANHZT010000004.1:105210-115729 GCA_032468215.1 Stegonotus admiraltiensis
GTCCACCCATCTTCAAGCTACCAAGGTTGAGAAACACTGTGCTAGAAGCTTTCTGTGTTAAGAAAAGCCTATGACTCAGTGTTCCATCCTTCTAAGGTGGGTAAAATGAGGACCCAGATTGTTGAGGATAATATGTTGACTCTGTAAATTGCTTAGAGAGGGCTGTAAAGCACTGTGAAGTGGTATATAAGTCTAAGTGCTATTGCTATTTCATTTTATGGTTCCAGCTAGATATAGCTTAAGATCAACTAGTTGTTGATTCAGAGTCAGTGATACCCTGTCATGTAAACAATGGCATGTCTGTGTTACGTACTGATTTGAAAACAAGGTTTAACTAAATCTTTTCAGTAGCTCTTTTTCATGGTCAATCAGTTGTGTCCACCTCTCATCAAACCATTTAAGTTCATAATTATGATTTCAAAGTGCTTTTCTCCTTTTCCTTGTGTTGGAAGAAAAATCAAGTCTAATTCCAAGATGGGAGAAAAATGCTGGAAATAAAATGGAAGCCAGCTACAGGGAAAGAAGGTCTCTGTTTATTTGGTTTCCAGAAACTTCAGTGACAGCAGCTTGTTTCTGGGATGGCTGACAAAATGACTGAGTGAATGGATGGATTTTTATAGGATTCCGGGGTTTGGTGATTGAGATGCTCCAGGAGGTTCTGCAACATAGTGAGCTTGTGTCTTTTGCTATTCTAATGGTGGTGGGTAAATCCTGTTATGTCGTAAAGGTCATGTTCTGTCCTTAGAATTAAGGTAGGGGAATGTAAATTCTTAATCCCATCAGCTCCAGCCTTCTGTGGGAGCTGTGGCTGAAGGCATTTTGTTTATGAATAGATTGGCCCAGTTTTTCTTAATAGGTATAAAAGGGATGCAGTGGCTCAGTGGCTAAGATGCTGAGCTTGTCGATTGAAAGGTCGGCAGTTCAGCGGTTCAAATCCCTAATGCCGCGTAACAGGGTGAGCTCCCGTTACTTGTCCCAACTTCTGCCAACCTAGCAGTTCGAAAGCACGTAAAAATGCAAGTAGAAAACTAGGGACCACCTTTGGTGGGAAGATAACAGTGTTCCGTGCATCTTTGGCGTTTAGTCATGCTGGCCACATGACCACGGAGATGTTTTCAGACGGCGCTTGCTCTTTGGCTTTGAAACGGAGATGAGCACCACCCCCTAGAGTCAGAAATGACTAGCACGTATGTGTGAGGGGAACCTTTACCTTTACCTTTATCCATCTCTAAAGACTTGAGGCTTCTGCTTGAAGCTATGGCAGGAAGACTGGGGCTGCTTTCTGGCTTTGTTAAGATTTTTCTCCCTTTCTCCTTTGGGGAAATATAATATTCTGCCTCTTTTAATATTCCCAAAATATTTCATTGTCTAGGAATGGAGGAGATGGGCTTCCCATACTTGCATTGCTGGTCCAGTGGCATTAACTCTTTCAGCAGCTGAGAACCTCAGATCAAAAGGGCCAGAAGAATGGAGATAGAGTTAACATTTACTTTGCATCATTTCCACCATCATTCATCTGCCCTACTTGTCTGCCTCAAGACTGCCATTTTCAGGCCTTTTCTCTAGGCACACAGAGAGAGCCTTTTGATCCTCCTCAAAGTAGCTAATAAGGTGCTAAGCTACCCGCAGCCCATTCATGTATTTTCTTAAATAAATAAACCTTAAACCTTAAAACCTAACTTAAATAAACCTTCTTCTGCTTAAAGTGACAAACCTGCTTCATTAATCCTTGCTCAAAATAGACTTTCACTCGCACAAATCCCCATGTTGTAATCTTATCTTTCCTTCCTGGATTGCCAGTTCCTGGGTGAAGTGTCTAAAAAAATCACAGTTCATGTTATCAACAGGTCTTCTTTATGTTGTCTCTAAGGCACTAATGTTTTGCATGCCACAAAGCAGAATATCCAAATTCACCTCACTGCGAATTTGCTTGCTTGAGGGACATGAATTCACACAGCAAATAATACCTTATTTCCAGTGGTGAAATCCAAATTTTTTTACTACCGGTTCTCTGGGAGTGGTGTGGCTTGGTGGACGTGGCTTGGTGGGCATGGCAGGGGAAGGATACTGCAAAATCTCCATTCCCACCCCACTCCAGAGGGAAGGATATTGCAAAATCTCCATTCCCTCCCCACTCTGGGGCCAGCCAGAGGTGGTATTTGCCGGTTCTCTGAACTACTCAAAATTTCCACTACCAGTTCTCCAGAACCTGTCAGAACCTGCTGGATTTCATCCCTGCTTATTCCTCATCTATTTCTAAATTACATGGTTTGAGATTTGCCTGCTTGCCTTGTTAGATGCAGATGTGATGGACTTCTCCTATTCCAGCCTTCTTTGAACATTTTTTATAAGTTTATTATTTTTGAAAAAATACTAAGCAGAAAAAAAAATGAAAAAAGAAAAAGCTCAGGAAAGAAAATGAGAAGGAAGGAAGGAAGGAAGGAGTAAAAATACATCAAACTCTTATTCTAAAGTTAACATTTGTCTACATTATTTCTATAATCCCGTATAATTCTAATCATCCAATCCCCAAACCAACTCTTCATTTAATTTCTTGCCAAAAGTCCAAAAATGTTTTCCAAGTAGAAATAAAAGTTGTCAAAGTCTTTTCTGTCACGAAGGCTGTCGATTCCCATAGTGTTTTGTGGTTTGTAAGGAGAATTGTAAAGTGCTTACTTTGATTAAGAAGGACGGGCCTCAGGCCAAGCTTTTCTCTTGGCCCACTGACCAGAAGAGACCTCATCATCTTCTATAAAGTGGGTCCTCTCTGAAGCTCTTTCCCATTTTACCTAAAATAACAGCCGTCTGGCACAAAACTTTACAGTGTTCATGAATGTCAGGCTGTGAGCAATTCTAGATGGATGGAGAATTGTTTCTTCATCTCCTGGAATCTGATCAGCATTAAAAATCTGTAACTCTGCAGCCGTAAATTTAAGACACAAAGGTAACATTTATCTTGAGTCAAGTTTTCTTGGCAACAATATGGAAGCTAGTGATCTTTTATATGGCCCACTCAATTTCAAAGTCCAGTTTTTGTTCTTGTGACATATGTTATTTTGC
This sequence comes from Stegonotus admiraltiensis, assembly GCA_032468215.1. NCBI lineage: Eukaryota > Metazoa > Chordata > Lepidosauria > Squamata > Colubridae > Stegonotus > Stegonotus admiraltiensis. Next base: position 108,271 of record JANHZT010000004.1, read on the forward strand.
AAAAATAGCTCCCAACTGCTATGATATGCAGTTTAACATTATGATAATGCTGATCATAATGTTAAAAAGCTGACTTAATTATTTCTAAAGCAATTCAAAGCTTCTATTTTACAAATGTCAATTATTTTACCCTTTTTAACAGCATATGCCTTATTTTAATCTTCACTGTTCTACAAAAATGCTTTCAAGCTTACACATTCAAGAAATTATTTATATGGTTGAATGTTATTAAGCCTGTTTTTAAATATTTTAATAGTAATTTTATTTTAAAAACACAATTACAATGATAAAAACTAATACAAACAAAAAAAGAAAAATTAGAAAGTGCAGAAAAGAAAAAAGATAAGGATATATATATATATGCCAAGACGTGCATATATTCTTTATATATATATATTTAAAATATATAAAAATTTAAAAATGACAGGCTACAAGAATAATATGGGAAAAGAATGTTATGAAGTTGTTGAGGGTATGCAGACTTTAGAGAGTGACTACACTATGTGAATTTACTTTTAATGATCTGTTTAAAAAGAAATGAGAAGGAAGCCAATTATTACTGACTAAAACTGCATAAATATAAGAGATACATATATTAACAGTGGGAGAAGGGATTTCCATACAAAATACTGCAGACATCCATTAGAATGAATAATTTTCCAACAAGATGCTTACATTTCAATGCAGTATATATTTTCACCTTCAAACATCTAACATGTTCCAGAGATATATTATGGAGCTGCATATTGACAAAGAAAAAAAATGTATTAAGACGTCTCGATATGTATTTTATGAAACATCGTTGCAAAGACTCAAAAACAATATAGATTAAAATGCTGCAAAGTGACTGAAATTTAACAGCAGATGTCACCCTACAGTCTCTACTATATAGCCACATTCTAGCTTTCTATACAAGTGTGTGGTTTTCAGAAAGGATATCCATTTAATTTTCTGTGTGTATCTGTATATATGTGTGTGTGTGTCCAAGTATGTTTTCCTATCAGAATTATCAGTTTGATGGGCATGCTGGATTGAGATTATGGAAGGGATAATCTATCACAATGGAAGTTCCCAATTGAAACCCATGAATGGTGCAGATCCATGTGAGATACCTGAAGAAAGGTCTTGTTCAGTTAACTGGGAACAGTTCAATTCAGTTACACCTGAGGAAATGGACAGGAACCTCAATGCAACAGTGCAACCACCTTTCAATTAGACCCTTGTGTTCCCCCCACCCCACCCCAGTTGGTGAAAGCCTCTAGAATGGTGACTAGCAGGTGAACGAAGGCAGTGATAAATTCTTCACTGCAGGAGGGGATGTTCCCAGGGCCTTTTAAGGAGGCCTTGGTTCAGCTCCTTCTTAAAATCCATTGTTTGATCCTACCTGCCTGGACAATTTTTTCCCAGTTTCCCATTTTCTCCTTTTAGGAGAAGGAGAAAAGGTGGTTGTTTGGCAGTTTCAGGGGGTCCTGAATGAAACAGATTATCTAGACACCTTTCAGTCAAAATTCAGGCCAGTATGGGACAGAAACAGCATTGGTCACACTTGTGGATGATCTTTGGCAAGAACAGGTTGTACATAGTGCAACCATCCTTGTTCTTCTTGACCTCTCAGCAGCCTTCGATACAATCAGCCATGGTATCCTTTTGAGCCAGATATGGGGCCTGGCAGCACATCTTGGATTGGGTTGGCTCCAGCAGTGAAATCTGGCTGGATCTATCTGGTTTGCACCAGGCGGTAGGGCCAGCGGTGGGAGCTTTGCCCACCTGCCGGGATGTCATTACGTCCAATTTTGATCCTCTGTGCATGTGCAGAAGAGGCGCGCATGCTCACATTTCTGATCCGGTAGCAAAGGTAAGTCCTTTTCACCGCTGGTTGGCTCCTTTCCAGTCTGGTGTTAATAGAGTGAGAACTCAGCCCACACCTGCTCCTTTTTGGCATATCACAAGGGTTGGTGTTTTCTCTATTCCTTTATAACATCTACATGAAACCATTGGGTGAGATCATCCATCACCATGACATAAGGTACCTTCAGTATGCTAATGATACTCAATTTTATATCTCCATCCCTAGTGACCTAAGTGATACTATCACTGCCCTCTCACAGTGTCTGGAGGCTGGGGGACTGGGAGGGGGACAATAGTCTTTGGTTGAACCCTGGCAAGACTGAATGGATTTGAGTGCATGGAGCTTCAAGATCCGGGACTATGACATCCTTTAGTTCTGTATGGGGTGACGCTACTCCAGACAGACCTGGTCCACAAACTTGGGGTTCTCCTGGACTTGCCACTCCTGCTCAAAGACCAAGTGTCAGACACGGCTAGAAGAGCCTTTGGTTATGGACCACTTGCAGCCTTACCTGGATCACTTATTGTGCATTCACTTATTGAAGTCCTGATCATTTCATGTCTAGACTTCTGCATTGTGCTTTACATGGGGAATACCCTGCCTAGTGTAGTAAAGATCAAGGCAATTGCAACTGCTTACCTTTTCTCTAGTAAGTTCTCTTCATATAATGTTGCTACTAAGTCTGTTCTCGTCAGTGAAACCCAAGAGTTCTATCTATATGGTACAGCTATGGCTGATAGAAAAGTACTGATCACTTTAACTGAAGTTGCTAATTTTTTTAAATTGGTGTTCCATTTTTGCTTTATTTTTAAGCATGAATGCTTTAACAAGCCCACCAGTTATAACAGCATAGCCAGGTCAAGTTAAAGCAGAACAGTAATAAGTTTCCATGGTATGATAAGATATGACTTTCAAGAAGAATTGCTTGGAAGTGCTGAACCCCATGATATGGAACCAGACGAAAAGTAAAATGAAGACAAAAGAATGTGAAAACAGACTGCCAAAACTTAGAAAACAAAGGAAAGCAGCTGGACATAAGAGCAAATGATAGAAATTGCCAAGAAGAAAAGAAAAGAAAAGCCAAAGCTGAAAGAGATAAAGATTTCAGAAAGGAGTTTAACAAAAGATTTTCAAAGCACTGTTAGAAGAGACAAGAAGCAGTAACATTGGTAAAGACATCAAGGGTGGAAACAGAAAAACAAGCAAAGTCTTACAAAAGATCTCCAACCTCAGAAGGGGATTCTAATCTTGAACTAGTAAATAAAAACTGATTCCAAAATGATCAAACAGAATTGGAGAGAATATTCTAAAATTCTGTGTAGTAGAGATGTCAACACCCAAGATACCTTAGAAGATATTCCCAATTTACAAGGCTCTCTAGTACTAAAATATGAAGTTAGATCAGCACTCTGGTCATGATCAAATTGGAAAGAGAGAATAGAATATTTTGAGAAATATGACAAGCAACAGAAGAATCTCTGAAGTTCTAACCAAACTATGGAAGGAAGTCTGGAAAATGACATAGTAGCCCAGCAGGCTGGAAATGGTCAGGCTACACAGTACCAATGCCAAAGAAAAGAGATTTAACGAAGTATGCAAATTATTATATAACATCCTTAATTTCACATGCTAGGAAAATAATTCTTAGGAACATCCAACACAAACTGGAGCCTTACACGGAAAGAGAGATGCCAGATTTTCAAGTCGGATTTAGAAATACCTGAGGAACAAGACATATCATTAATGATGAATGTTAAATAATTGGGAAAGCTGAAGTGTCAGAATCATGATTGACAGTTTGCTCCTCTCTCTTCCAAAAGGTCATTTGGTAGTGTTTGGTTAAAAACAAGGTATTCTGTGTATTAGTCTCATAGCAAAACCAATTTATTTCACATGAGAATCTTGTGGTTTGATGAGCTGAGTCACTACTAATTTCAATGTGAGACATTATCCACACTAAAAAATGTTCAGGAAACAAAATTCATTTGAAAGAAAGAAATAGAAAACTTCATTCTTCAGTAAGTATTCAACAAAAAGGATAAAAAAAATTAAAAAAATTAAAATTAAATTAAAAATTAAGATATTCAAGTAACTCATATAAAGGAAGAGACTTAGGATACTCACTCCCTGGAATCTTCCAGGATATATTGGTTAGGGTGAGTGTAGAATCTGGCAAGATTCTGTCTATTGTGTTGTAGGCAACTAAAGAACTAAATTCTGTCTAAATTGCTATTTGTCGTTCTTGGGCTTAGCCTGGCAGAACACTACTAGCTATGTTTGCATAATTCCCCTGCAATCTTGTATCTTTTGTTCTAAAGAAGGAATGCTTTAACTAACATTTTATTTCTATAATTCCAGTTCCCTCAGTAACTCAACTTGGGGTACAACTGATGTACTACAACAAAGTTACTAAGCATATAGAAAGTTATTTTAAAATAAGATGTTGACTTGTGCACCAAGTCTGCCTCCCAGGAAAAGCATTTTGAAAGTGAGGCTCCACTTTTTGAGAAGCACCTCTCTCCTATAATCATTCCACCTCATTTCACTTGATGGAGGCACCAAGAGGAAATGGTCCCCTAGTTAGTATATATAGTTAGTATATAAATGTTCTCTGTCAGAGAATGAACATATTTTATTCCACTTTCTTCTGTCATGGAATTCAAAGTGATATCCAAATTTGCCACCAATAAACAGAATCAAAGCTGCAAGGATTAATATTAGAAAGAACATGAAGTGCATGAAGTTCTACTCACCCTTCTCTATGGAAGCTCAATAGGCTACCTTCAGCTTCCAAATTAAAGGAAGAATATAAATCTGATAAAAAGTTCTTCCTGAAGAACTGTGGATTAAATCAATGCAAGGAGCTAAAAGATCTAGGGCACCAGGCAATGGTGGTATTCAGCCGGTTCTATCCGGTTTGGGCGAACCGGTAGTGGCAGCTGTAGGAGGGTCCACCCACCCGCCCCGATGTCATCACGTCCCATTTTTTATGCTCTGCGCATGCGTGAAAGGCCCTGTGCATGCATGGAGGTGGCACGCATGCTCGCATTTGCGAACCGGTAGCGAAGGTAAGTGAATACCTCCACTGGCACCAGCACTTTCATTTATGGAAATGCTGCATCACTATTGAATGATTTGAGGACCACCATATAAGAGTCAACAACGTGTTGCATATACAGCAAGTGCCATAGGACCACATATTAAATATATTTTAATTTACGTCCACATCTTTTAAGATTTTGCTAGTGCCCTACAACCAATGTGAGATTTAGGATATGACCGCCAGAATATGACATTATTTCAATACAATTCAGGGTGCATATTTTAAATTAAATTAAAAATCATTTCTCAGCCTGAGTCACTTCATTCTTTGACTCCCACTGCAAAATGATTTTATGTACATTATCCCGAGCTCTTTAAGAAGAAAGTCAGGAATAGAAAAGTAATATAAATAAAACTGTTATGTAAAGTAAAGCATTAGAGGCTTTGCACGTGGCTGTTCTCTTCTATCTTTGGGTCCTTCTTAGTTCTGCCTCTTACACTCTCTGACTTGCAAACAGAAAGTTGGAAAAGAGTGGAAATCATGTAATCACACTTCTTCAAACTCTCCCTTTAGAAAGCTGTGTTTGCATTCAAGTACATTGTGAGTCTACCAGCCCCTTGAGACTTCCTGGCTGGACATGCAGAGGTTAGGAGGAGCAAAGCACAGGATGTGCGGGACCCGTGGCTGGAGGGAATGGGTTGGGAGCCAGAATACATCCTTGGTGCACTTTAGTCCTCTTGTGCTCATTAAGAGCACCTGAAAAGGCTTTCTCCAGATTAGGATATATCTATTCTCCTCATTTATTAGAGAAAGGCCTTTTATGGTATTTTGATAATGTTCCTTCTTATAGAACCTACCTATACAGTAACTGAGCACAGTGATGAAATTTCATGAATACACAAGAGTGCTATTAAAATCAATAATTAACCACTGTGGTGTGCATTCATAGAACACTTGATTTCAGTAAAAGCTAGTATGTCTTTAGTAACAATGAATATACTTTCAGGAAAGAAATATCAATCCATCCAACTGCTTTCCCATCAGATAAGAGAGGCCACACCAAAACACGATACTTATTTCAGTGATTCCACTGAGCTGAATTCTCATTTATTGGGAAAGCTACATTCTTTTTTTAAAGCTTTCTTTTGTCTAAAATGCCCCTAGAGTCAACCATTCAATGCTAGAAGCTTTCTTATTTTGTGAACTACCAGAGCTGGGTTCAACAAAGCACAGCATAAACATTGTGTTGCATGTTGCTTCCAAATGCTTCCAGTATGTAATTAAAATTACATTTTAATTCATTGAAATCTATTTCATAAATAGTGTGGAGGTGGGAGGGCAGGGTAGGCAAGATACGTAGATACTTGATTTCTTTGTGTCCTCAGTCAGGGATTAAGAAACTGGGAGATGAGATCATCTCTTGCATCTCAAATTTTCTGCCTCTGTTACATATGCTTACTATGCAGGAGTACCCTGATGTCCACACTTTTCTCATGAACCGTCATTTTGGAATGGACACTGCCTATCTCCAACGTGGCCTTCAGATAGTCTTCTGAAGCTCAACCTCATTTCTTCTCAGCTCAAAAACAATGCCAGCAGCTACATATCCTTTCCTTCCTGAACTTTGATTACCACTGAGCAATATTTTGTGGCCAAAGCCCACATTTAATTTGGGAGGTCAAGAGTCAAAAGGTGGCTGTGGTCAGAACAAGTTTTAAAAGAAATTTGGGTGTTTTTCTTAACATCCTTGTATTATGTCTATTTTCATGTGTTTTCCACATCAACACAGTAGCAGAAAGCTACTGTCAGTCAGAAAGGGCACTCCGAGAGCCTTGCAAAGAAGGTTCAGATGGAGCTATCACACTGCCTATGAAGACAGACACTGTAAAAGAAACTAATGAAAAATGTAAGAGGTTTTTTTAAAAAAATAGTGGCCAGAACTGCAAGGAATCAGCTCAGCCACTAGACTTGCTATTTGGCATGAGTTCCTAGAAGCTCTTTGTTCCCAAACCTTCTGGATGGCCATTGACTACAAGCTTATCCATTATGCTAACCATGATATAGAGACCGTCAGAAGTAGTTGATTATACATACATTCACATGCTGTCAGCCACTAACCAACCATATAAATAGATAGACAAGTTACAAGGGCAGCAGTTCAGAGTAGAGTCAAAGATGGGGACAGAAACAGTGAATAGGACACTACACTACTGTATGTCCACAGTACTAGGAACGAATCCAAATTATGATCAGAACACAATCAAAATAATTGCCAACCTCTTTTTTGAGATAAATCTATGGCAACTGAGTTAAGAGCTTAACTTTCTCTGTCATATAATATATGTGGGTATATGCATAATTTTGTATTTATGTATTTATTTATTCTGTCATGGTTATGTAGTGTATATTGAAGGTGGTGACCCTTTGAGAGCTGTATGCAATGAAATTTAATTTTAATGTATGCCAATTAGTGTACATACAAAGTGACAAAGCTCCTTCTATTCTATTCTATTCTATTCTATTCTATTCTATTCTATTCTATTCTATTCTATTCTATTCTATTCTAT
>JANHZT010000004.1:121669-131803 GCA_032468215.1 Stegonotus admiraltiensis
CCAAGCTGTCTTAGGAATTCTGGGAGTTGAAGTCCACAAGGTGTAAAAGAGCCAAGTTTGCCTACCCCTGTGCTAAGCCATACTTTAATCAGTGGCCTCATTCGCAAAACAGTCTAAGCAAAGCCAAGCAAAGCACACATACTCTAGTCCACAGGTGAGCAACTCTGTGGAGCCTCCATCTGGATCTTGATTCCGAACAACTTTACTCAGCACCAATGTTATTATTTAAACCTGAGATTAGGTTTACATAGTTCTGGCAAAAAGATGGTATTTCAGTAGTTGGGATGCTGATGCATACTTGATTTTGCTGTTCCTATTTCAAAAAAGCAATCTGTTTTTCTTCTGAATCCTTCAAGCTGATGGGGTATTGCTTACATTCAAGCTTGACACGATAATTTGATGTTCTCCAGCCCAGGTGTTATTTTAAATAGTTAATCATAATACTTTTGTTTGCTTTGTTTGTTACAAGATGTTTACATTTCATTTTTTTTCCTTTCACAGCTGTTGATGTTGTTTGTTTGTACTTAACCTGTCTTGTTGTAGGCGTTTCAAAATAAGATGAAGATTAAAAAATTGAATAAAGATTAGAATGCAAAACAACAAAAGATACGGTTTCTGGAATTGGAAATCCTCTCATGAACCTTTTGTGGATGGAATTGTACAGATTCAAACCCTTCTGTCATTGTTTTCATGAACTGCAGCCTTGAGAAATAACGGAAGAACAAATGAATGTTTTTAGGGTTAGGAAACATCCAAAGTATAGAAGCAGCTGTAAAAATGGATATGCTAGAGGAAGAGGAGGTGAGCAGAAAATGTTGCTTGTGTCCTTCACAAACAACACAATAGAAAAGAGACATTAAAATGATTCTCATTAGAACAATTCAGGATCCCAACCTGCTTAGGGGACCATTGATAAAATAGACTAACACAAACACAAAATAATCTCAGTCTTTCCCAGCAGATCATGCTAGCTCAAAATTATGGGATTTGAAGTCCAGTATATCTAGAGAATGCCCACTAAACAAAGCAGGAATAGCTTGTTTTATTAGTCAAAATGTATGTCTTAGATCAGTGGCAACATATACACATCACATACAAAAGCAACCAAACCACTAGTGAAAAGTAGGTAATGAATATTCTTTATCTATAAAAAGGGGACTAGATATATTTTGTTTAAATTTGTAGAACGAAACAGAAAGGCATACATGGATTAATTATTATAGCAAATATATAAAGTTTTCTCCAGACCATAAGGTGGCAGCTTTTCACTGCTTTTCACTTAAAATTAAGTGGGCATGTCTCAATATCATTAATATGTATTTATGTAACTCATTTTTTCTATTCTGTGATAAATGAACAGAAATTTTCTGTTTAATCAATACCTGAATACAGTTTGAACTGTAAAGTAGCAATAAGAAAAAAATGCTTCCAACAACTGAAGCATTCAACTGTCAGTTATACAGTTATGTAAGATTAATTCCAATTGCCCACCTCCCACCCCTTAAATTTTAAGTCCACAAAGGAAATTTGAAAATTGTAATATAATTTAAAATGTTCCTTTTGTGACTTAAAGTTATTATTGTTGTTGTATTAATATAGCTGATGTGGTAACATCTCCTAGTAATGAAATAACCACAAGTTGAATTTTTGCAGTTACTGTGTATTTTGGATTGACTAGTTCTTGGAAATGCCTCAGAAATCAGAAGTAATCAGAAACATTTTCCCAAGTGGTATAGAATCACAGAATTGAAATGTTAGAAGGTACTTTGGAGAACATCTAGTCCAACTATCCACTCAGTGCAGAATTAACCACTACAGCATTCTTGTCAGTCTGACAGGCTACACAGTTTAGTAAAGAATAGTCCAACACTTCTGAAAGTAATCTGCTCCACTGTTAAATATGTGGAATTCTCAGGAATTGTTAGGACCATTTAATCAACACCGGGCTGGTTTTCCAAGTACTTAAAGTATCCCATTATTAGTGTGACTTTTCTCTCTGAAAATTGGTAACTTAGTTCAGGATGACATTATCCAGATCATCAGTCTGCTGACAGTCTATTACACCACAACCCAATATAATTCTTTCTTGGCTTGTTTCTTTGTTTTCTTCTTTCCTTTTATTCATAATGAGCCACCATGTTGAGTCACAATCTATAACCATGTCTTGGAACACTTAACGCATTGTAAGCCGCCCTGAGTCTCCAGAGAAGGGCGGCATATAAATCAATTTAAAAAAAAAAGACTTCAAGATGCCAAAAAGGATTACAACGAGACATTTTATGAAGCCCTCCTAGGTTTTAAACTTTCTTCTTATCTAGGCATTCTAAAGTTAGTAATGCAACACAATTCACCCGGAAGTAGAGTTTGTTTTACTTATTCTGGAAAAGGCAGCCTCTCACAATTCCAAGGCATGACATAGCTCCATTAAAACTCAAGCTGAAAGCTAAAATCTTCCAGCCCAAAAGACCACAAAGGACATCTAGAAAACAGCGAGGAATAGAAACAGCTGGAAACAGGCCTTGTGTAGCAACCAGGCAAATTAGGCCTGCCACACCTGATGTTGTCATTGCAGTCTTCCTCGTATTCTTATTTTTGTAACCAATATTTTACATACAGGGCATAGCCAGTGAACACATGCATGTTACAGATGCTCTTTTAATTCTTTTTTTAAATATATATATTTTAAACGCAACAAGAACAAAGCAATGGGAACAACCTCTATTTTCTCTTTAGTCATGATGGTTGCCATGATTTAAATGAGTTGGAAATAAGAACAACATGCACTCAAGAATATTTCTTCTTTTTCAATAAAGACTAGAACACTGTTTTTGAAAAGTAGGATATTGTTTATAAAATAAATAAAAGACAAATAAAGGAAAGAGGTGTCCTTTGTAAGATTTTTTTAAAATCAACTGTGGTCCCCAACCTGCTTTTGTCTCTCTTTTGGGGAATAATATTTTGAGAATGACCATTGAATTTTTGAAAAGTTGTTTATATAAATTGGCCTGACTAAGCCTGACTAAATAACTTGAAATAAAACTTTATTGTGCCTAAAACAGATAAATAACATTTTAAAACAATCCTATGATAACACAGCTGTTAGGAAAGTTAAATGCAGTGACAATATTTGTGACACAGCCCAATGTGCTTAGTAGCTGGAGTTTATTTAAGGCAGGGAGAATCACCTCTCATCCCATTGTTCATCAAGCTGCTCATTAGCCTGGGCAATTAACATGCTTAAGTTTTGTTTTCATTAACACTGATGTTCAAGCTGTGATTATTTCAGTGGCTCCATCTCAGCTCATTGTTTTGGAGCAGGAAAAGCAAAGATAAAAACCATACTTCCAAAATATTCATTTACACAAACAAATCACAGGTGTGAGGACATCCGTGTGTTCTGTGCTTCAAATCCTTTCTCTTTATTATTTTGTTATGGGTATCAGACATACATTGGCTGTAGCTGCTACATTTATAGAAATGCTTGGTTGCTCCCAGGATTTTACCATTCCCAGATAAATTCCATACAGTTTTGCAAAATGCTCAAGGGACCTGTCAGATTTTATGTGGGAACAGGTCTCGCTAAATTCATAATAAATCTCAGCCCCGGTTAAGCCTGCCTGCCCAGCAGAGAAAGTGTGATGATTCTGCAGACCGAGACATGAACACACTGGGAAAGAGATCCCAGACCTGCACGGCAAAAACCCAGTTGACCACAAGATGGCAGTAAAGAGCTTTTAAAAAAGTTCTTTACTCTTAGTGGTCAGCAGGGTTTCCACAGCCCTAGTAGAAAGGAGCTTAAATGCACTTCTCCTTTTTGTCTTTTACCCAAACAAGCTTAATACTTTTTTTAAAAAGAACAAAGTCAAATATCCTTGTGCATGGGAAAGAAAGGAGAATGAATGCACTAAATCATACATACGAGGCAGCATATAAAAGTCAATAAATTATCCGATATATTACTTGTCTAAGCAGACTCTGGTATAGAGTTCCTTGCAGAATTGCAAATCTGGGGGGGATTCAGTATTTTAGATATCAGATGAGTTTAATTTCTCAAACAACAAAAGTTTGTGTCTTTTAAGCTATAAGAGGTATACTCCAGTTTGCTCAGAATTAAATGAATGTTCTGCTACTCCACATTCTCTAAAGCAGTGGCAAGAGTCAAAGCACAATGTGTAATTTGTCTTACACAGGTAAGGAACACCAGGCCAAAATTTAGGGATTTATCCTGAGGCCAATTTGTACAATTCAATTACAATTTCAATTACTACATGCCAATCAGCAGAAGATATTGTTTGTTGTTTGATTAATTTGTAAAGATACCCAACATTGTCATTCTCCACATATTATGACAGTGTTTTAATTTTTTTTTCAGGACCCAGTATCTATTAAGTTTAAAAAATAACCTTAGCAAGAGGCAGAGCTCCAGTGATTGCAAACTGGTTGTGGTTTTTTAAAGTCACAGTCTCCAACAGAAACTCATCAAGTTCTCACAAAAACCTGATGTTCCTAAGAATACAATTGAAAAACTTTGTTTATATGATAAAGTGATGAAAAGACAAGTTAATACTCAGGTAATTACTGTACCTAATTAATTATTAATGTCAAATTAATTACTTAATTAAGTAATCTCCAGCACAAACATTTCGAGGATAAAAGTTCTCAATCAAGAGAAGGATTAAAACAGATTCCTTAAAACTATTAGCAGAAGCTCTGTTCATAACACTAGAATGCCTTCTAGTCTCTAAATTTCTTACAAGTTTTTTTCAGAATCGAATCCATTCCCTCTAACATGATTCTTCAGTCTCCCCATTGATTCATTCTTCTTTCATTCATTCTCCTTTATATCCTTGTTTTGCAGTACTATTCTTATTCTTCCTACATGACTAAAGTATCTTAATGTGCTTACTTACTCATTTTTGTATGCAATCCACATTCTTTCAGCATCCATTCATTCATGACCCTTCCTCTAGTTTTATGACAAGCATTCCCATTTTACTCAACTTTTATACTTCTATTGATAGACTTAACTATGCCTTCCACTTAACAAGGCAAGCAGAAGCACTTTTCTTTCTTTTTTTTTTCAATCAACATTCTTTCCCCTCAATAAAATGCTTACTTTTGTAGGAAGTTAGCACCCACCCCTCTCCTAGGAAAATGAAATATTCTAGGAAATATTAAAAAGGCAGAATATTATATTTCCCTGGATGAGAAATAGAGAAGCATGTTTCTAGGCAGGAAACAGATTCACTCTTAATAGCCCCCACCATCCTCAATAGCCCACAGCAGATGTCAGCATTTAAAAGATAAAGAGATAGCTAGGTCTATTCATAAGCAAATGCCCTCAACCAAGATCCAACAAAGGTAGGATTAGCCCTTTACCCATCTAACAACAGAACTCACCACATGGCATCTGGGGAGATTACATCACCTAGCAAGATTCAACCAAGCTTGGGACTCAAAAGACAACCTACAAAATTATCCCTGCATGGCCACCTGGGAGTCTGACAACCAATCAGAATACAACTTCAAATTCAAAGCCCAACAGAGGGTATCAATCTCTCTCTCTCACCCATATGCTTTTTTTGCCCAGGACGTCAAAACCATGCGGTCCTGTCCACATTAAACCATCTTTTCAAGCAGTCTCCATGTTTCCAGAGTCTTTCTCCCCACTTGGAACTGAACCCAGATGGACATTTCTTCCAACAATTTCTACCACAGTTTGCATGTCTCCAAATTTCTGTTTTCCCATTTTTAGCAACCATCCTACCAAGTACATAAATTCATCCATTTGCTGTAGTTGTAGGGGCTATTATATGCATCTTTCAATTTGCCCATTTTTCTGTCAAGCACAATTGCCTTGGTCTTTAATATATGCCATCTTACTTACTTACTTACTTACTTACTTACTTACTTACTTATTTATTTATTTATTTATTTATTTAGGAAATTTATATTGCCGCCTATTTGCACATGGTGACTCAAGGCAGTTTACAAGAATATAAAAACCTCACATAAAAAACAATAAAACTAATAAAAGAGAGAATCATATAATAAAATAATATAATAAAATAACCCCCACCTCCCTTTTCAGTGACAACACATCACATGAGCCATTTAATGGGCTCCATCCCGCTCTGTGTTCCCCAGGCCCAGTGGCATCTTCAAATCCATTCTCCTTGTGCATCAGTGTGGTATAGTTTAATTTAGTGTCTGATTTAGTACAATGCCTCTCTGGCTTTCATCTTCCAAGGAAAAATTGGACAGTGCTCAGCCGAACTGTGGCAGGTGCAAAATTGGGGACTGATTGATAATACTGTGACTGTGAGAACATCCCACAAAATTTTTATCATGTTGCAACGGAATGCCCCACCCCCCTTATAAGGTTCCATGGATCCCTGCAAGAACTACATCACCTCAAGGGCACTGCTGTCCAATGGCTAAACAATCTAGATATCCAGCCATAGATATCTTAGCCACTCTAGCAACTGCTCGTACATAATTTAATTTTATTCATACTTTTGTTTATCATTTATATTATGCGTTTTTAAATAGTTCACTGTACTAGTGTTTTATATTTTGATTCACACTTTATATGCTGTTTTTGTGAATGTTATGCACCAATGCTGTATTCTGTTCCACCATACAAAATAAATAAAGTGTGGTATAGTGGTTAAGGGGCTGGGATAGCTGGAAAGAAACCTAGCTTCTAGTCCACCCTTAGTCACTGAATGTCATTGAATATCACTTTGGGTCATTCATTCTCTCTCAATCAGAGATTGGTTTATTTACTGAGGAAATTTATAGGATCACCAGCTCACAAAAATCACAATTTAGGTCAGCATAGAACCTAAATAGTGAAGCTAATACGGCTGTTGTGAGGAAAAATAGATAAAAGGACAGTATTGTGGTACTGAGCTTATGAATAAATGGTAGGATATAAAGTTAATGAATAGATTTATGCACCTAACATTCACCGTAAATTATTCAGGCTCTTTGGCAAAAGCATGGCATTATTTGCATACAATATTATACTTACATTTACACCTCCAATCAACACATCTCAAATGTCAACACAAGTTTTCTGCACACATTTATCCATCAGTACATTAAGCAACCAAAGGAAGGTCACATATACTTATCCATAGGTATCCCCTACTGATCATGTGATGAAAAGCAAACAAGACATCACAGCACAGATCTGCTGTCAACATCAGACTCAAGTAAATAAGTCACAGTATCCACCTAGCATTATCATTTCCTTCTTCCTCCCCCCCCCACCCCCATATGCAGGTTCTGTTTAATGTTGAACCACTCCTTCATTGTCCAATTCTGAGAACATGGTTTCAGTCCCATTTTCAGGCATTGCCTTAATTTAAATAGGAGGTTTACAGGTCATGGTAACTGTAGCCAGACTGTCTTAATCTGAATATGTTTGCGGTGGTATATAAATTGAAGCTGACTAAAGTTCTCACCACCTGAGAAAGGTTTGTGCACACTGGCTTGTGCACACTGAGAACTCACTTGTGGGAATTGCTCACTATGCATCACTCCAGACTGTTTCTAAATTTCATCCCAGCATTTCTGTCAACAACCACATTAAATTTTTCTATAAAATAGTCATGACCTGACATGAGGAAATTAAGCAGGCTTTGCTTTTCCTGGCATATGCAAAAAAAAAAACCGATGGGGAAAGCAATTTTCACATGACAGACAGATGTTAAAGTCACAGAGGCAGAGACACTAAAAGAAAGTTGGCCACCCCATTAATAGAGAACCGGGGAAGGGAGAAATTGACAAGCCAAATCTGAAGGGTAGGAGAGGGGAAAGAACAGATTCTGACAAAGAACACTTGAAATAAAACAGACCCTTGGAAATTCCATCTGTGGACAGCTTGCAAAGAGAAGGAGGTGGTGCAGAAAAAAACCAATCGCAAAATCGGAAAACAGTAGGGGCTGGATGCAAGAAGTCAGAATCAATTCTGCTATTGTTGACCCCTTTACTTGGAATCTGCTCTTAAAAATAAGCAATTAACAGCCCCCCACACACACACCTTTCTCACTTTCTCCCTCTCTCAAAATAGAATAGGAATGTAGGGATTTGTGAGGTTGGCTATGGATATCGTCAAGTTTCACCTAAGAGGCACTTTAGATTAGCTGTTAACTATAGCATGCCTATCCAAGTACTCAAAAGCATGTTGTTTAATAAATTGTTCAACTGGCCCAATATAGACCTCACACTGACAGGTCTGCAGTTTTTTGGTCCTTATTCTCCTTCTTCTTGAAGATGGGGAAGACATTTGCTCTCCTCCAGTCTTCTGAGACCTTACAAGTCCTCCAGAACCAGACTACTGCACTGCTGGGAGATACAGTACAATGGTGGAGGTATCTTTTCACAAACTAAGACTGGTTTGATTAAATATTTTGCTCCATGAAGAAATATTGTGATGGACCATTTGAATCTGAGATCTGGTAGAATACAAGTGCCTAATGAATCTACAAGGTAATCCATTGAATTGCTTGGACAATTAACTAAATTTTGAGAGCAAGGAAGTTTAGGAGCAGATTTTATTTTACCGCAACCCATTGTGTATCTCCAGGAAAAGGTCTTGACATTGGTTAAAGCAACCATAATGGACAGATTATTTTAAACACTCAAGAAACTCATGCAATGGTTGCAATGTGTAGCATCTCTACAGATATTTCCATTAATCCTGTTCATCAGCCAAAGGTGATGCCAAAGCCAGCAAAAGGCAATCAAATAGAGTCTGGTGTGGTGACATAGTGTTCCAGGATTCAGATCTAGCAAAAATGCATTGTTAATATTGTTAAGATTATTGCATCATTTCAGAGAACAATGTGGCCCACTGAACCCCCTGCAAAAATTATATTGCAAAAATATGGACATGTTATTGGATCCATACAACAAGCACACATGTTTACAATAATTAATTCTTATTCTTATTCTTCTTGCCCAGAGACAGTTTTGTTGCCACATATCTTAGTTGATTCCACTGTCAATGCACTGCAGACATTTTTGCTCATTTTCAGTACACTTATTAAATATTACAGTTGATGATTTCTGATGGGTGGCCAGTTTCCTTTCTCCAATCTTGTGGCACTGATTATAAATGTGTGTGTGTGTGCATCTGGGGTGCTATTCAGCAGGTTCTGACAGGTTCTGGAGAACCAGAAGCAGAAATTTTGAGTAGTTCAGAGAACCAGCAAATACCACCTCTGGCTGGCCCCAGAATGGGGTAGGAATGGAGATTTTGCAGTATCCTTCCCCTGCCACATCCACCAAGCCACGCCCATCAAGTCACACCATGCCCACCAAGTCACGTCCACAGAACCAGTAGTAAAAAAAAATTGAATTCCACCACTGGTGTGGGTGGGTGTGCATGTTTGTGACACACACACACTTATTTCTCCTTATTATGCCAAGAATAATTGAAAGATAGAATGCTTTCATCACAATTTGTTGAAGGGAGGATGCATGCTGCACACTGGTGAAGGGAGGAACTAAAAAAAAAAAATTTTCTAAGCTGTTAAAGGCATATTGTGCTACCCTTCAGAGCTTCAAGGGAGACAACTGCCAAATTGCTTCTTTCTGAGGCTTGGTACTATATTTGAACTAGTCTCTATCCTGAAATGAAGATAGATTTATTTGATTCAGCTTCCAAACACATCTTCAGAAGTGCCAGGGCAAAATGAAAAATTATGCTAATATCCCAAACACACAACAGCTTTAAAATTTAACATTTTAAAATTAAATTAAAATTAGTTTTTAAAAAATTTAAACAGCAATTTTCAAGTTGGGAACTTAATGTGTATTACTAACAATATAGTTTGGAGCCAGCATATCAGAATGTTCACTATAGTTTGGAGTAATCTATGGATTAGTTAAACACCAAAAATGATCATATTTAATTAGAAATTTCAACTTGCTGAAGAGTGGTGACATCTGCATTGCAAGATCCTGGGGCCAGACAATAGAAAAACCTGACACACATACACACCCCGGATAACAGCAAGATGTAGCAGATTTCATAATATGGTTATACCAGGGGTAAAATGCTCCCGGTTCAGACCGGATCGCCCGATCCAGTAGTGATGGAGGCGGGTGGTTCAGAGAACT